>JAMZAV010003624.1:0-59809 GCA_024449915.1 Sweltsa coloradensis | reverse complement strand
ATAATGTTAAGAATTTTATATTAAACTTCCGTAAATCTGTCAATTTCTGTCGATTTGACAATGAATTAGTTATTAGACAATGGGAGAACTCTATTGTTAATAATTTTTAAGAATTTATTGATTTGAGACGGACCCAAAATTAACAAATTTGATAAGGGGTTAGCCTTTGTGAATTTTTTTGCAAAAAATTCAACTGCACAACAGGGCGATTCTACTTCTGCCCACGTGTACTCTATAGTTAGTTGTGATGATTGACAGTGACAGTTCCCGGTTTGGTTATAAATGAGTAAGAAATCCGTACCCAAAGTTCCCGCTTAAGTTATTTAAACTTCCGTAAATCTGTCAATTTCTGTCCGATTTGACAATGAATTGGTTATTTGACAATGGGAGAACTCTATTGTTAATAATTTTAAATAATATATTGATTTTGAGACGGACCCAAAATTAACTAGCCTTTGTGAATATTTTGGCAAAAAATTCAACTGCACAACAGGGCGATTCTACTACTGCCTACGTCTACTGTATAGTTAGTCGTGATAATTGACTGTGACAGTTCCGTTTGGTTCATAAATAGTAAGAAATCCGTACCCAAAGATCCGCTCAAAGTTAAATAAACTTCCGTAAATCTGTCAATTTCTGTCCGATTTGACAATGAATGGTTATTTGACAATGGAGAACTGATTGTTAATAATTTTTAAGAATTTATTGATTTTGAGACGGACCCAAAATTAACAAATTTGTTAAGGGGTTAGCCTTGTGAATTTTTTGGCGAAAATTCAACTGCACAACAGGCGATTCTACTACTGCACTCGTGTACTCTATAGTTAGTCGTGATGATTGACAGTGACAGTTCCCGGTTTGGTTATAAATGAGTAAGAAATCCGTACCCAAAGATCCGCTTAAAGTTAAATAAACTTCCGTAAATCTGTCAATTTCTGTCCGATTTGAAAATGAATTGGTTATTTGACAAGGGGAAAAACTCTATTGTTAATAATTTAAATAATATATTGATTTTGAGACGGCCCAAAAAAATTTAAAACAAATTTGTTAAGGGGTTAGCCCTTTGTGAATATTTTGGCAAAAAATTCAACTGCAAAAACAGGGCGATTCTACTAACTGCCTACGTTTCTGTATAGTAGTCGTGATAATTTTGACTGTGCCCAGTTCCCGGTTTGGTTCATAAATAAGTAAGAAATCCCGTCCCCAAAATCCCGCTCAAATTTTAAAATAAACTCCGTAAATCTGTCAATTTCTGTCCGATTTGACATTGAATTAGTTATTAGACAATGAGAGAACTCCTTGTTAATAATTTTGTAGAATATTTTGATTTTGCGACGGCCCCAAAATTAACAAATTTGTTAAGGGGTTGGGCCTTTGTGAATTTTTTGGCGAAAGATCAACTGCACAACAGGGCGATTCTACTACTGCACACGTGTACTCTAAAAGTTAGTCGTGATGATTGACAGTGACAGTTTCCCGGTTTGGTTCATAAATAAGTAAAAAAAATCCGTACCCAAAGACCCCGCTCAAAGTTAAATAAACTTCCATAAATCTGTAAATTTCTGTCCGATTTGACAATGAATTGGTTATTTGACAATAAGAGAACTCCCTTGTTAATAATTTTGTAGAATATATTGATTTTGAGACGGACCCAAAATTAAATTTTTTTTTAAGGGGTTAGCCTTTGTGAATTTTTTGCGAAAAATTCAACTGCACAACAGGGCGTTTTCTACTACTGCACACTTTGTACTCTATAGTTAGTCGTGATGATTGACAGTGACAGTTCCCGGATTGGTTCATAAATAAGTAAGAAATCCGTACCCAAAGATCCCGCTTTAAAGTAAAATAAACTTCCGTAAATCTGTCAATTTCTGTCTGATTTGACGGGAAAAATTGGTTTTTTTGACAATGGGAGAACTCTATTGTTAATAATTTTAAAGAATATATTGATTTTGAGACGGACCCAAAATTAACAAATTTGTTAAGGGGTTTCCCTTTTGTGAATTTTTTTGGGAAAAATTAAACTGGGCAACAGGGCGGTCTAACTACTGCCCACGTGTACTCTATAGTTAGTTGTGATGTTTGACAGTGACAGTTCCCTTTTGGGTTCATAAATAAGTAAGAAATCCGTACCCAATATTCCTCTCAAATTTAAATAAACTTCCGTAAATCTGTCAATTTCGGGTCCGATTTGACAATGAATTGGTTATTTGACAATGGGAGAACTCTATTGTTAATAATTTTAAAGAATTTATTGATTTTGAGATGGACCCAAATTAACAAAATTTGATAAGGGGTTTAGCCTTTGTGAATTTTTTTGGCAAAAAATTCAACTGCACAACAGGGCGATTCTACTACTGCCCACGTCTACTCTATAGTTAGTCGTGATGATTGACAGTGACAGTTCCCGGTTTGGTTCATAAATGAGAAAGAAATCCGTACCCAAAGATCCCGCTTAAAATTAAATAAACTTTTGTAAATCTGTCAATTTCTGACCGATTTGACAATGAATTGGTTATTTGACAATGGGAGAACTCTTTTGTAATAATTTTTAAGAATTTATTGATTTTGAGACGGACCCAAAAATAAAAATTTTATAAGGGGTTAGCCTTTGTGAATTTTTGGGCAAAAAATTCAACTGCACAACAGGGCGATTCTACTACTGCCCACGTGTACTCTATAGTTTTTGGGATAAATTGACAGTGTCAGTATCCGGTTTGGTTATAAATGAGTAAGAAATCCGTACCCAAAGTTCCCGCTTAAAGTTATTTAAAACTTCCGTAAATCTGTCAATTTCTGTCCGATTTGACAAGAATTGGTTATTTGACAATGGGGAAAACTATATTGTAATAATTTTAAAATAATATTTTGATTTTGAGACGGACCCAAAATTAACTAGCCTTTGTAAAATTTTTGGCAAAAAATTAAAACTGCACAACAGGGCGATTTTTACTACTGCCTACGTCTACTGTATAGTTAGTCGTGATAATTGACTGGGGACAGTTCCCGGTTTGGTTCATAATAAGTAGAAATCCGTACCAAAGATCCCGCTCAAAGTTAAAAAAAACTTCCGAAAAATCTGTCAAATTTCTGTCCGATTTGAAAATGAATTGGTTATTTGACAATGGGAGAACTCTATTGTTAATAATTTTTAAGAATTTATTGATTTTGAGACGGACCCAAAATTAACAAATTTGTTAAGGGGTTAGCCTTTGTGAATTTTTTGGCGAAAAATTCAACTGCACAACAGGGCGATTCTACTACTGCACTCGTGTACTCTATAGTTAGTCGTGAGGATTGACAGTGACAGTTCCCTTTTTTTGGTTCTTTAAATGAGTAAAAAAATCCGTACCCAAAGATCCGTTTAAAGTTAATAAACTTCCGTAAATCTGTCAATTTCTGTCCGATTTGACAATGAATTGGTTATTTGACAATGGGAGAACTCTATTGTTAATAATTTTAAATAATATATTGATTTTGAGACGACCCAAAATTAACTAGCCTTTGTGAATATTTTGGCAAAAAATTCAACTGCACAACAGGGCGATTCTACTACTGCCTACGTCTACTGTATAGTTAGTTCGTGATAATTGACTGTGACAGTTCCCGGTTGGTTCATAAATAAGTAAGAAATCCGTACCCAAAAGATCCCGCTCAAAGTTAAAAAAATTTCCCGTAAATCTGTCAATTTCTGTCCGATTTGACAATGAATTGGTTTATTGACAATGGGAGAACTCTATTGTTAATAATTTTTAAGAATTTATTGATTTTGAGGACGGACCCAAAATTAACAAATTTGGTTAAGGGGTTAGCCTTTGTGATTTTTTGGCGAAAAATTCAACTGCACAACAGGGCGATTTTACTACTGCACTCTTTACTCTATAGTTAGTCGTGATGATTGACAGTGACAGTTCCCGGTTTGGTTCATAAATGAGTAAGAAATCCGTACCCAAAGATCCCGCTTAAAATTAAATAAACTTCCGTAAATCTGTAAATTTTTCTGTCCGATTTGACAATGAATTGGTTATTTGACAATGGGGGGAAAACTCTATTGTTAATAATTTTAAAGAATTTATTGATTTTGAGAGACCCAAAATTAACAAATTTGTTAAGGGGTTAGCCTTTGTGGAATTTTTTTGCAAAAATTCAACTGCACAACAGGGCGATTCTACAACTGCCCACGTGTACTCTATAGTTAGTTGTGATGATTGACAGTGACAGTTCCCGGTTTGGTTCATAAATGAGTAAGAAATCCGTACCCAAAGTTCCCGCTTAAAGGTATTTAAACTTCCGTAAATCTGTCAATTTCTGTCCGATTTGACAATGAATTGGTTATTTGACAATGGGAGAACTCTATTGTTAATAATTTTAAATAATATATTGATTTTGAGACGGACCCAAAATTAACAAATTTGTTAAGGGGTTAGCCTTTGTGAATATTTTGGCAAAAAATTCAACTGCACAACAGGGCGATTCTACTACTGCCTACGTCTACTGTATAGTTAGTCGTGATAATTGACTGCGACAGTTCCCGGTTTGGTTCATAAATAAGTAAGAAATCCGTACCCAAAGATCCCGCTCAAAGTTAAATAAACTTCCGTAAATCTGTCAATTTCTGTCCGATTTGACATTGAATTGGATATTTGACAATGAGAGAACTCCCATGTTAATAATTTTGTACAATATATTGATTTTGAGACGGACCATAAATTAACAAATTTGTTAAGGGGTTAGCCTTTGTGAATTTTTTGGCGAAAAATTCAACTGCACAACAGGGCGATTCTACTACTGCACTCGTGTACTCTATAGTTAGTCGTGATGATTGACAGTGACAGTTCCCGGTTTGGTTCATAAATAAGTAAGAAATCCGTACCCAAAGATCCCGCTCAAAGTTAAATAAACTTCCGTAAATCTGTCAATTTCTGTCCGATTTGACAATGAATTGGTTATTTGACAATGGGAGAACTCTATTGTTAATAATTTTAAAGAATTTTTTGATTTTGAGACGGACCCAAAATTAACAAATTTGATAAGGGGTTAGCCTTTGTGAATTTTTTGGCGATAAATTCAACTGCACAACAGGGCGATTCTACAACTGCCCACGTGTACTCTATAGTTAGTTGTGATGATTGACAGTGACAGTTCCCGGTTTGGTTCATAAATAAGTAAGAAATCCGTACCCAAAGATCCCGCTTAAAGTAAAATAAACTTCCGTAAATCTGTCAATTTCTGTCTGATTTGACAGTAAATTGGTTATTTGACAATGGGAGAACTCTATTGTTAATAATTTTAAATAATATATTGATTTTGAGACGGACCCAAAATTAAAAAATTGTTAAGGGGTTAGCCTTTGTGAATATTTTGGCAAAAAATTCAACTGCACAACAGGGCGATTCTACTACTGCCTACGTCTACTGTATAGTTAGTCGTGATAATTGACAGTGACAGTTCCCGGTTTGGTTCATAAATAAGTAAGAAATCCGTACCCAAAGATCCCGCTCAAAGTTAAATAAACTTCCGTTAAATCTGTCAATTTCTGTCCGATTTGACAATAAATTGGTTATTTGACAATGAGAGAACTCCCTTGTTAATAATTTTGTAGAATATATTGATTTTGAGACGGACCCAAAATTAACAAATTTGTTAAGGGGTGAGCCTTTGTGAATTTTTTGGCGAAAAATTCAACTGCACAACAGGGCGATTCTACTACTGCACACGTGTACTCTATAGTTAGTCGTGATGATTGACAGTGACAGTTCCCGGTTGGTTCATATATAAGGAAGAAATCCGTACCCAAAGATCCCGCTAAAGTAAATAAACTTCCGTAAATCTGTCAATTTCTGTCGATTTGACAGTAAATTGGTTATTTGACAATGGGAGAACTCTTGTTAATAATTTTAAGAATATATTGATTTTGAGACGGACCCAAAATTAACAAATTTGTTAAGGGGTTGCCTTTGTGAATTTTTTGGGAAAAATTCAACTGCACAACAGGGCGATTCTACTCTGCACACGTGTACTCTATAGTTAGTCGTGATGATTGACAGTGACAGTTCCCGGTTTGGTTCATAAATAGTAAGAAATCCGTACCCAAAGTCCCGTCAAAGTAAATAAACTTCCGAAATCTGTCAATTTCTGTCCGATTTGACAATGAATTGGTTATTTGACAATAGAGAACTCCTTGTTAATAATTTTAGAATATATTGATTTGAGAGGACCCAAAATTAACAAATTTGTAAGGGGTTAGCCTTTGTGAATTTTTTGGCGAAAAATTCAACTGCACAACAGGGCGATTCTACTACTGCCACGTGTACTCTATAGTTAGTCGTGATGATTGACAGTGACAGTTCCCGGTTGGTTCATAAATAAGTAAGAAATCCGTACCAAAGATCCCGCTTAAAGTAAAAAACTTCCGTAAATCTGTCAATTTCTGTCGATTTGACATAATTGGTTATTTGACAATGGGAGAACTCTATTGTTAATAATTTAAGAATATATTGATTTTGAGACGGACCCAAAATTAACAAATTTGTTAAGGGGTTGCCTTTGTGAATTTTTTGGAAAAATTAACTGCACAACAGGGCGATTCTACTCTGCCACGTGTACTCTATAGTTAGTGTGATGATTGACAGTGACAGTTCCCGGTTTGGTTCATAAATAAGTAAGAAATCCGTACCCAAATTCCCTCAAATTAAATAAACTTCCGTAAATCTGTCAATTTCTGTCCGATTTGACAATGAATTGGTTATTTGACAATGAGAACTCTTGTAATAATTTAAAGAATTTTGATTTTGAGAGGACCCAAAATTAACAAATTTGTAAGGGGTTAGCCTTTGTGAATTTTTTGGCAAAAATTCAACTGCACAACAGGGCGATTCTACTACTGCACGTTACTCTATAGTTAGTCGTGATGATTGACAGTGACAGTTCCCGGTTGGTTCATAAATAGTAAGAAATCCGTACCCAAAGATCCCGCTAAATAAAAACTTCCGTAAATCTGTCAATTCTGTCGATTTGACATAATTGGTTATTTGACAATGGGAGAACTCTATTTTAATAATTTTAAGAATTATTGATTTTGAGACGGACCCAAAATTAACAAATTTGTAAGGGGTTAGCCTTTGTGAATTTTTTGGAAAAATTCAACTGCACAACAGGGCGATTCTACTCTGCCCACGTGTACTTATAGTTAGTGTGATGATGACAGTGACAGTTCCCGGTTTGGTTATAAATAGTAAGAAATCCGTACCCAAATCCCGCTAAATTAAATAAACTTCCGTAAATCTGTCAATTTCTGTCCGATTTGACAATGAATTGGTTATTTGACAATGGGAGAACTCTATTGTTAATAATTTTAAAGAATTATTGATTTTGAGAGGACCCAAAATTAACAAATTGTAAGGGGTTAGCCTTTGTGAATTTTTTGGCAAAAATTCAACTGCACAACAGGGCGATTCTACTACTGCCACGTTACTCTATAGTTAGTCGTGATGATTGACAGTGACAGTTCCCGGTTTGGTTCATAAATAGTAAGAAATCCGTACCCAAAGATCCCGCTTAAAGTAATAAACTTCCGTAAATCTGTCAATTTCTGTCCGATTTGACAATGAATTGGTTATTTGACAATGAGAAACTCTTTTAATAATTTTAAGAATTATTGATTTGAGATGAACCCAAAATTAACAAATTTGATAAGGGGTTAGCCTTTGTGAATTTTTGGCAAAAAATTGAACTGCACAACAGGGCGATTCTACTACTGCCCACGTCTACTCTATAGTTAGTCGTGATGATTGACAGTGACAGTTCCCGGTTTTTGGTTTCATAAATGAGTGAGAAATCCGTACCCAAAGATCCCGCTTAAAATTAAATAAACTTCCGTAAATCTGTCAATTTCTGTCCTATTTGACAATGAATTAGTTATTTGGACAATGGGAGAACTCTATTGTTAATAATTTTTTAAGAATTTATTGATTTTGAGACGGACCCAAAATTAACAAATTTGATAAGGTGTTAGCCTTTGTGAATTTTTTTGCAAAAAATTCAACTGCACAACAGGGCGATTCTACTTCTGCCCACGTGTACTCTATAGTTATTTTGGTGATGATTGACAGTGACAGTTCCCGGTTTGGTCATAAATGAGTAAGAAATCCGTACCCAAAGTTCCCGCTTAAAGTTATTTAAACTTCCGTAAATCTGTCAATTTCTGTCCGATTTGACAATGAATTGGTTATTTGACAATGGAAGAACTCTATTGATAATAATTTTAAATATATATTGATTTTGAGACGGACCCAAAATTAACAAATTTTTAAGGGGTTAGCCTTTGTGAATATTTTGGCAAAAAAATTCAACTGCACAACAGGGCGATTCTACTACTGCCTACGTCTACTGTATAGTTAGTCGTGATAATTGACTGTGACAGTTCCCGGTTTGGTTCATAAATAAGTAAGAAATCCGTCCCCAAAGACCCCGCTCAAATTTAAAATAAACTTCCCTTAATTTTTTAATTTTCTGTCCGATTTGACAATAAATTGGGTTTATTGACAAAAAGAGAACTCCCTTTTTGTAAAATTTTGTAGAATATATTGTTTTTTGAGACGGACCCAAAATTAAAAAAATTTGTTAAGGGGTTACCCTTTTTGTGTTTTTTGGCAAAAAAATTCAATGCACAACAGGGGATTCTACTACTGCACACGTTACTCTATATTTAGTCGTGATGATGACAGGACATTTCCGGGGTTTTGGTTAAAAAAATAAGAAAGAAACGTCCCCAAAGATCCCCCCAAAAGTTAAATAAACTCCGTAAATCTGTCAATTTCTGTCCGATTTGACAAGAATGGTTATTTGACAATGGGAGAATCTATTGTTAAAATTTTAAAGAATTTTTTGATTTTTGAGACGGCCCCAAAAATTAAAAACAAATTGAAAAGGGGGTTTAGCCTTTGTAATTTTTTGGCAAAAAATTAAACTGCACAACAGTGCGATTCTACAACTGCCCCGTGTACTCGATATTTTTTTTGTGATGATTGACAGGACATTTCCCTTTTGGTTTCATAAAAAAGTAAAAATTCGTACCCAAAGATCCCGTTTTAAAGTAAAATAAATTTCCAAAAATCTGTCAATTTCGTTGATTTGACAGTAAATTGGTTATTTGACAAGGGAAACCCTTTTTGTTAATAATTTCAAATAATATTTGTTTTTAGACGGACCCAAATAACAAATTTTTTAAAGGGGTTAGTTTTGTGAATATTTTGGAAAAAAATTAAACTGCAAAAAACAGGGGATTTACTACTGCCTATTACTGTATAGTTAGTCGTGAAAATTTGCAGTGCGTTCCCGGGTTTTTGGTCAAAAAAAAGTAAGAAATCCGTACCCAAAGATCCCGCTTAAATTTAAATAAATTTCCCGTAAATCTGTAAATTTTTCCCGTTTTGACATTAAAGGGTTTTTTGACAATGAGGAACTCCCTTGTTAATAATTTGTAGAATTTTTTGTTTTTGAGACGGACCTAAAAAAAAACAAATTTTTTAAAGGGGGTTCGCTATTGTAAATTTTTTTGGGAAAAATTCAACTGCACAACAGGGCGTTTCTACAACTGCCCACGTGTCCTTTATTTAGTTGTGTGTTTGACAGTGACAGTTCCCGGTTTTTGGTTCATAAAATAAGTAAAATCCGTACCCAAAGACCCCGTTAAGTAAAAAAAATTCCGTAAATTTTTGTAAATTTTCTGTCTGATTGACAGAAAATTGGGTTTTTTGACAAGGGGGAGAACCTATTGTTAATAATTTTAAAAAAATTTGATTTTGAGACGGCCCCCCAAAATTTAACAAATTTGTTAAGGGTTAGCCTTGTGAATTTTTTTGCAAAAAATTAAACTGCAAAAACAGGGCGATTCTACTTCTGCCCACGTTACTCATAGTTATTTGTGATGATTGACATTGACAGTTCCCTTTTGGGGTCATAAATGAGTAAAATCCGTACCAAAGTTCCCGCTTAAAGGTTTTTAAAACTTCCGAAAACTGTCAATTTCGCCCGATTGACAATAAATTTGGTTATTTGACAAGGGGAAAAATTATTTTAAAAATTTTAAATAAATTTTGATTTTGAGACGGCCCCAAAATTAAAAAAATTTTTAAGGGTTTAGTTTTGGTGAATTTTTTGGGCAAAAAATTCAACTGACAACAGGGCGTTCTATACTCCCTACGTCTACTTTATTAGCGTGATTTTTGACTGCGACAGTTCCCGGGTTTTGGGTTCATAAAAAAGTAAGAAATCCGTACCCAAAGATCCCGTCAAAGTTAAATAAATTTCCGTAAATCTGCAATTCTGTCGTTGACATTGAATTGGATATTTGACAAGAGAGAACTATTTTAATAATTTTTTTCAATTTTTTTTTTTTGAGCGGACCAAAAATTTAACAAATTTGTAAAGGGTAGCCTTTGGAATTTTTTGGCGAAAAATTAACTGCAAACGGGCGATTCTACTTCTGCCTGGTACCATAGTTATAGTGAGATGACAGTGCTTTCCCCTTTTTGGTTCAAAAATAAGTAAGAAATCCGTAAAAAAGATCCGCTAAAAGTTAAAAAATTTCCCGAAAAATCTGTAAATTTTGTCCTTTTTGCAATGAATTGGTTTTTTGAAAATGGGAAACTCTATTGTTAAAATTTTAAAAAGAATTTTTTTTTTTTGGGAGAGGGCCCAAAAATTTAAACAAATTTGAAAGGGTTGTTTTTGTGAATTTTTGGCGATAAATTCAATGCACAACAGGGGATTTACAACTGCCCACTTTATCTATAGTTGTTGTGATGATTGAAAGTGACATTTTCCCGGTTTTTGGTTCATAAAAAAGTAAGAAATTCGTACCCAAAGATCCGTTTTTAAAGTAAAAAAAACTTCCGAAAATCTGTCTTTTTCTTTTGATTTGACAGTAAATGGTTATTTGAAAAGGGGGAGAACCTTTTGTTATAATTTCAATAATATATTGATTTTGAAAAAACGGCCCCAAAAATTAACAAATTTTTTAAGGGGGGTTAGCCTTTGTAAATTTTTTGGCAAAAAATTCAACGCAAAACAGGGCGATTTACTATGTACGTCTATGTATAGTTAGTCGTCATTTTTGACAGGACATTTCCCCGGTTTGGTTCTAAAAATAAAAAACCTCCCCAAAGACCCCGCTCAAATTTAAATAAAATTCCGTAAATCTGTCAATTTTCTGCCCCGTTTTGACAAAAAATTTAGTTTTTGACAAGAGAGAACCCCCTTTGTTAAAAAATTTTGTGAATATTTTGTTTTGAGACGGACCCAAAATTAAACAAATTGTTGGGGGGTGAGCCTTTTGTGAATTTTTTGGGAAAAATTAATGCACAACGGGGCGTTTATACTGCACACGTGTCCCTTATAGTTAGTCGTGATGATGACAGTGACAGTTCCGGTTTGGTTCATAAAATGAAAGAAATCCGTACCCAAAGATCCCGCTAAATTTAAAAAAACTTCCCAAAAATCTTCTTTTCTGTCCGATTTGACAATGAATGGTTTTATTGAAAATAAGGAACCCCTTGTCAAAAAATTTTGTAAAAAAAAAAATATTTTGTTTTTTGAGAGGACCCAAAATTAACAAATTTTTTAAGGGGTTAGCCTTTTGTTTTTTTTGGCAAAAAAATTCAACTGCACAACGGGGCGATTCTACTCGAAAAAGTGTACTTATAGTTAGCGGATGGATTGACATGACATTTCCCCGGGTTTTGGGTTCAAAAATAAGAAAGAAATCCGTACCCAAAATCCCCCCTTAAAGTAAAATAAATTTCCCGAAAAATCTGAAATTTCTGTCTGTTTTGACTGAAAAATTGGTTTTTTGAAAAATGGGAGAACTTTTTGTAAATAATTTTAAAGAAATTTGATTTGAGACGGCCCCAAAAAAAAAACAATTTTTTAAGGGGTTAGCCTTTGGGAAATTTTTAAGGAAAAATTGAACGAAAAACAGGGCGATTCTACTTTGCAACGTGTATCTAAGTTAGTCGTGAGTTTGACAGTGACACCCGGTTTGGTTCATAAATAATAAGAAATCCCCCCCAAAAGACCCCGCTCAATTTAAAATAAACTTCCAGAAATCTGCAATTTCTGTCCGTTTTGACAAAAATTGGTTATTTGACAAAAAAGGGAAACTCCCTTGTTAAAAATTTTGTAAATATATTGATTTTGAGGGGCCCCCAAAATAAAAAATTTTGTTAAAGGGGGTTACCTTTGTGAATTTTTGGCGAAAATTCAATGCACAACGGGCGATTCACTAGGCCAGGGGTACTCTAATTTAGTGTGATGATGCAGTGACAGTTCCCGGTTGGGTTTCATAAATAAGTAAGAAACCCGACCAAAGATCCCGTTTAAAGAAAAAATAAACTTCCGTAATCTGTCAATTTCTTTGATTTGACAGTAAAGGGGTTATTTGACAATGGGAAAAATCTATTGTTAAAATTTTTAAAAAATTTATTGTTTTTTGAGACGGACCTAAAAAAAAACAAATTTTTTAAAGGGGGTTTGCCTTTGTGAATTTTTTGGGGAAAAATTTCAACCCCAAAACAGGGCGATTCTACTACTGCCCACGTGTACTTAAGTTAGTTGTGTGTTTGACAGTGACTTTCCCTTTTGGTTCAAAAAAATAAGAATCCGTACCAAATTCCCCCAAAAATTTAAAAAAACTTCCGTAAATCTGTAAAATTTCTGTCTTTTTGACAGTAAATTGGTTATTTGAAAATGGGAGAACTCTTTTGTTAAAAATTTTCAAAAAATATTGATTTTGAGAGGCCCCCAAAAAAAACAAATTTTGTTAAGGGGTAGCCTTTGGAATTTTTTGAAAAAAATTCAATGCAAACGGGGGTTTTTCTACTACTCCCTAGGGAAAGTATAGTTAGTCGTGATAATTGACAGGACAGCCCCGGTTTTGGTTCAAAAAAGAAGAAACCGTCCCAAAAAGTCCCTAAAAAGTTAAATAAAAACCCGTAAATTGTAAATTTCTGTCCGATTGACATTGAAATTTTTATTTGACAATGGGAGAACTCTATTGTCAAAAATTTTAAAGAATTTATTGATTTTGAGATGGACCCAAAATTAACAAATTGAAAGGGGTTAGCCCTTTGTGAATTTTTGGCAAAAAATTCACTGCACAACAGGGCGATTCTACTACTGCCATGTCTACTCTATGTTAGTCGTGATGATTGACAGTGACAGTTCCCCGGTTTGGTTCATAAATGAGTAAGAAATAATTCCGTACCCAAAGATCCCGCTTAAAATTAAATAAACTTCCGTAAAATCTGTCATTTCTGTCCCGATTTGACATGAATTGGTTATTTGCAATGGGAAAACTCTATGTTAATAAATTTTTAAGAATTATTGATTTTGAGACGATCTCAAAATTAACAAATTTGATAAGGGGTTAGCCTTTGTGAATTTTTTTGCAAAAAATTCAACTGCACAACAGGGCGATTCTACTTCTGCCCACGTGTAAACTCTATAGTTAGTTTGTGATGATTGACAGTGAAGTTTTCCCGTTTGGTTATAATGAGTAAGAAATTCGTACCCAAAGTTCCCGCTTAAAAAGTTTATTTAAACTTCCGTAAATCTTTCAATTTCCTGTCCTGATTTGACAATGAATGGGTATTTGACATGTAGAACTCTATTGTTTAATAAGTTTAAAATAATATATTGATTTTGAGACGGTCCCAAAATTAACAAATTTGTTTAAGGGCCTTTGCTTTGCCTTAGTCCTTTGTGAATATTTTGGCAAAAATTCAACTGCACAACAGGGAGGGCGACTCCTACTACTGCCTACGTCTACTGTATAGTTAGTCGTGATAATTGACTGTGACATTCCCGGTTTGGTTCATAAATAAGTAAGAAATCCTAACCCAAAGATCCCGCTCAAAGTTTAAATAAACTTCGTAAATCTGTCAATTTCTGTCCGATTTGACAACTGAACTGGTTATTTGACAATGAGAGAACCCCTTTTTAACATTTTAATAATATATTGATTTTGGAACGGACCCAAAATTAACAAATTTGTTAAGGGGTTTAGCCTTTGTGAATTTTTTGTCGAAAATCCAACTGCACAACAGGGCGAATCTACTACTGCCCACGTCTACTCTATGAGTTAGTCGTGATGATTGAACAGTGACAGTTCCCCGGTTTGGGGGGGTGCATAAATGAGTAAGAATCCTACCCAAAGATCCCGCTTAAAGTAAATAAACTCGTAAATCTGTCATTTTCTTGTCGCGATTTGACATGAATTGGTTCTTTGAACAATGGGAGAACTCTAATTGTTAATATTTTAAAGAATTTATTTCTTTTTGAGATGGACCCAAATTAACAAATTTTGATAAGGGGTTACCTTTGTGAACTTTTTTGGCAAAAATTCAAACTGCCCACAACAGGGCGATTCTACTAACTGCCCACGTCTACTCTAAGTTAGTCGTGATGATTGACGAGTGACATTCCCGGTTTGGTTCATAAATTAGTAAGAAAATCCGTACCCACAGTCCCGCTTAAAATTAATAATTCCGTAATCTGTCCAATATCTGTCCTATTTGACAATGAATAAGTTATTTGACAATGGGAGAACTCACTATTGTATAATTTTTAATAATATATTGCTTTTGAGACGGACCCAAAATTAACAAATTTGTCAAGGGGTTAGCCTTTTGAATATTTTGTCAAAAAAATTCAACTGCCACAGGGCGATTCTTCTACTGCCTACGTCTACTGTATATTTAGTCGTGATTATTGACTGTGACAGTTCCGGTTTGTGTTCATAAATAAGTAAAAATCCCGTACCCAAAGATCCCGCTCAGAGTTAAATAACTTCCGTAAATCTGGGTCCAATTTTTCTGTCCGATTTGACATTGAATTGGTTATTTTTGACAATGAGAAGAACTCCCTTGTTAATAATTTTGTGAATATATTGAGTTTGAGACGGACCTAAAATTAACAAATTTGTTAGGGGTTAGCCTTTGTGAATTTTTTTGGCGAAAATTCACTGCACACAAGGGCGATTCTACTTACTACTGCACTCGTGTACCTCTATAGTTAGTCGTGATGATTGACAGTGACAGTTCCCGGTTTGGTTCATAAGATAAGTAATAAATCCGTACCCCCCCCAAAAGTCCCCGCTCAAAAGTTAAATAAACTATCCGTAATCTGTCAATTTCTGTCCGATTTGACATGATTGGTTTTTGACAATGTAGAACTCCTTGTTAATAATTTTGTAGAATATATTGATTTTTGGAGACGACCCAAAATTAACAAATTTGTTTAGGTTAAGCCTTTGTGAATTTTTTGGCAAAATACAACTGCCAACAGGGCGATTTCTACTACTGCACACGTGTACTCTATAGTTAGTCGTGATGATTGACAGTGACAGTTCCCCGGTTTTGTTCATAAATTAAGTAATAAATCCGTACCCAAAGATCCCGGCTCGAAATTAAATAACTTCCAGAAATCTGTCATGATACTGGCACCGAATTTGACAATTCAAATTGAGTATATTGACAATAAGATGACTCCCTTGTTATAATTTTGTAGAATATTATTGGATTTTTTGAAACGACCCAAATTACCATTTTGTTAAGGGTTAGCCTTTGTGAATTTTTTGGCTAAAAATTCAACTGCACAACATGGCGATGCTACTACTGCCCCGTGTCTCCTATAGTTAGTTGGTGATACATGACCGTGACAAGTTCCGGTTTGCTCTCTCATGAATAAGTAAGAAATCCGTACCCAAATATTCCTCTCATTTAAATAACTTCGTCAATCTGTCATTTCCTGTCCGACCCTTTGCAATTAATTGGTTATTTGACAATGGGAGAACTCTAGTGTTAATAATTTAAAAGATTTTTTGATTTTGAGACGGACCCCAAAATTACAAATTTGAATAAGGGGTTAGCCTTGTGAATTTTTTGGCAAAATTCACTGCCAACCAGGGCGATTCCTACTACTCTGCCCACGTCTACTCTATTAGTTAGTCGTGATGATTACAGGTGACAGTTCCCGGTTTTGGTTCATAATTGCGTATAACTCAAATCGTACCCAAAGATCCCGTTTAAAATTAAATAAACTTGCCGTAAATCTGTCATTTCTGTCCCGATTTGACAATGATTGGGTTATTTTGACAATGTGAGAACTCTATTAAACGTTAATAATTTTTAAGAATTTATTGTTTTGCGACGACCCAAATTAACAAATTTATAAGGGGTTAGCCTATGTGAATTTTTTTGGTCAAAAATTCACTGCACAACAGGGCGATTCTACTTCTGCCACGGACTCTATAGTTAGTTGTGATGATTGACAGTGACAGTTCCCGGTTTTGGTTATAAATGGTAAGAAATCCGACCCAAAGTCCCGCTTAAAGTTATTAAACTTCGTAAATCTGTCAATTTCTGTCTGTATTTGAACAATGATTGGTTATTTGACAATGGGAGACTCTATTGTTAATAATGTAAATACTATGATTGATTTTTGAGACGGACCCAAATTACAGAATTTGTTAATGGGTTAGCCTTTGTTGAAATATTTTGGGCAAAAAATTCAACTGCACAACAGGGCGACTCTACTACTACTGCCTACGTCTACTGTATAAGTAGTCGTGAATAATTGACTGTGACAGGTTCCCCGTTTGTCATAAATAGTAAGAAATATCCGCCCACGAGATCCCGCTCAAAGTTAAATAAAAACTTCCGTAAATCTGTCAATTTCTGTCGCGATTTGACACTGAATTGGGTTTTTGACAATGAGAGAACTTCCCTTGTTATAAATTTTGTAAAATATATGGATATGAAGACGGACCCAAAATTAACAAATTTGTTAAGGGGTTAGCCTTTGTGAATTTTTTGGCGAAAAATTCAACTGGCACAACAGGGCGAACTACTACTGCACTCGTGTACTTTATCGTTAGTCGTGATGATTGACGTGACAGTTCCGGTTTAGGTTCATAAGTAGTAAGAAATCCGTCCCCAAGTCTCCCGCTTTAAAGTTAATAAACTTCCGTAAATCCTGTCAATTTCTGTCCGATTTGACAAATGAATTGGTTATTTGACAATGGGGGAGAACTTTATTGGTAAGATTTTAAAGAATTTATTGGATTTTGAGATAACCCAAAATTACAAATTTTGATAGGGGTTAACCTTTGTGAATTTTTTGGCAAAAATTCAACTGCACAACATGGCTATTCTACTACTTTGCCCACGTCTACTCTATAGTAAGTCCGTGATGATTGACAGTGACAGTTCCCGGTTGGTTCATAATGATAAGAATCCGTACTCCAAAGATCCCGCTTAAAATTAAATATACTTCCGTAAATCTTCAATTTTGTCCGATTTGACAATGATAGTTCATTGACAATGGGAGAACTCTATTGTTAATAATTTTTTAGAATTTATTGATTTTGAGACGGACCCAAAATTAACAAATTTTGATGAATGGGTAGCCTTGTGAATTTTTTTGCAAAAATTCCACTGCAACAACAGTGCGAATTCTACTCTGCTGCCCACGTGTATCTCTATAGTTTAGGTGTGATGATTGACAGTGACAGTTCCCGTTTGGTTAATAAATGAGTAGAAATCCGTACCCAAGTTCCCGCTTAAAGTTGTTTAAACTTCCGTAAAATCTGTCAATTTCTGTCCGAATTTGACAATGAATTGGTTTTTTGAACAATGGGATAACTCTATTTGTTAATAATTTTAAATAATATATTGATTTGAAGACGGAACGTCCAAATTAACAAATTTGTTAAGGGGTTAGCCCTTTTGTGAATATTTTGGCAAAAAATTCAACTGCACAACAGGGCGATCTACTACTGCCACGTCTACTGTATGTAGTCGTGATACATTGACTTGTGACAGTTCCGTTTTGGGGGAGGGGGGGGTTTCATAAATAAGTAAGAAATCCGTACCCAAAGATCCGCTCAACGTTAAATAACTTCCGTAAATCTGTCAATTCTGTCCGATTTGACAATTGAATTGGTTTATTTGACATGAGAGAACGCCCTTGGTATATTTGAGAATATATTTATTTTGAGACGGACCCAAAATTAATTAAATTGGCTAAGGGGTTAGCCTTTGTGAATTTTTTTGGCGAAAAATTCCACTGCACAAACCGGCGATTCCTACTACTGCACTCGTGTACTCTATAGTTATTCGTGATGATTGACAGATGACAGTTTCCCGTTTTGGTTCATAAATAAGTAGAAATCCGTACACAAGATCCCGCCCTCAAGTTAAATAACCTTCCGTAAATCTTCAATTTTCTGTCTCGATTTGACAATGAATTGGTTATTTTGAACAATGGGAGAACTCTTATGTTAATAATTTAAAGATTTATTGATTTTGAGACGGACCCAAAATTAACAAATTTGCTAAGTGGGTTATCCTTTGTGAAATTTTTTGCGATAAATTCAACTGCACACAGGCGATTCTAACAACTGCCCACGTGTACTCTATAAGTAAGTCGTGTGATTGACCAGTGACAAGTTCCCGTTTTGGTTCATAATAAGTAAGAAATCCGGTACCCAAAGATCCCGCCTTCAAAGTTTAAATACACCAATTCCAAAATCTGTCCAATTTCTGTCCGATTTGACATGAATTGGTTTATTTTTGACATAAGAGAACTCCCTGTTAATAATTTTGTTAGAAATATTGATTTTTTGAGACGGACCCAAAATTAAAATTGGTTAAAGGGTTTAGCCTTTGTGAATTTTTTTTGGCGAAAATCAACTGCACAAGCAGGGCGATTCTACTACTGCACACTGGACTCTATAGTTAGTCGTGATGATTGACAGTGGACAGTTTCCCGTTTGGTCATAATAAGTAAGAAATCCTACTCCAAAGATCCCGCTTAAAGTAAAATAAACTTTCCGTAAAATCCTGTCATTTCTGTCTGTTTGACAGTAAATTGGTTATTTGACAATGGGAGAACTCTTTTGTTAATAATTTTCTAAGAATATATTGATTTGTAGACGGCCCAAAATTAACAAATTTGTTAAGGGGTAGGCCTTTGTGAATTTTTTGGGAAAAATTCAAACTGCACAACAGGCGATTCTACTACTGCCCCGTGTACTCTATAGTTAGTCGTGATGATTGACAGTGACAGTTCCCGGTTTTTGGTTTGTAATAATTAAGAAATCCGTACCCAGAAAGATCCCTCTCAAAGTTAAAATAAAACTTCCGTAAATCCTGTCAATTTCTGTCCGATTTGACAATAAATTGGTTATTTGACAATAAGTGAACTCCCTTGTTAATAATTTTGTAGATATTATTGATTTTGAAACGGACCCAAAATTACCAAATGTTGATAAGGTGTTAGCCTTTGTGAGTTTTTTGGCGATAAAATTCAACTGCCAACATGGCGATTCTACAACTCCCACGTGTACTCTATAGTTAGTCGTGATGATTGACATGACAGTTCCCAGGTTTGGTTCATAAATAAGTAAGAATCTGATACCCAAAGATCCCGCTTAAAGTAAATAAACTTACGTAAATCTGTCAATTTCTGTCTGATTGACAGTTAATAAATTGTTGTTAATTTTGACAATGGAGAACTCTATTGTTAATATTTTTAACGAATATATTGATTTTTGAGACGGACCTTAAAATTAACAAATTTTGTTTAAGGGGTTAGCCTTTGTGAATTTTTTTGGGGCAAAATTCAACTGCCAACAGGCGATTCTACTACTGCCCACGATGTACCTCTTTATTAGTGTTGATAATACAGTGACAGTTTCCCGGTTTGGTTTCATAAATAAGTTAAGAAATGCCGTACCGCAAAGAATTGTCCTCTTCATTTTAAATAAAACCTTCCGTAAATCTTTCAATTTCTGTCCGATTTGACATGAATTGTTATTTGAAATGGGAGAACTCTTGTTTAATATTTAAAGAATTTATTGATTTTGAGACGGACCCAAAATTTACCAAATTTGATAAGGGGTTTAGCCTTTGTGAATTTTTTGGCAAAAATTTCAACTGCACAACAGGGCGATCTACTTCTGCCCGACGTGTACTCTATAGTTAGTTGTGATGATGGCAGTGACAGTTCCGGTTTGGTTCACTAAATGAGTAGAATCCGTACCCAAAGTTTCCCGCTAATAAAGTTCTTTAAACTTCCGTAAATATCTGTCAATTTCTGTCCGATTTGACAATGAATTGGTTATTTGACAATAGAGACTTTATTGTTAATAATTTTAACGAATTTATTTGATTTTGAGACGGACCCCAAATTAACAAATTTGTTAAGGGGTTAGCCTTTGTGAATATTTTGGCAAAATTCAACTGCACAACAGGGCGACTCTACTCCTATGCCTACGTCTACTGTATGTTAGTCGTGATAATTGAAGTGAAAGTTCCCGGTTTGGTTCATAAAATGAGTAAGAAATCCGTACCCAAATCCCGCTTAAATTAAATAAACTTCCGTAAATCTGTCAATTTCTGTCCCGATTTGACAATGATTGGTTATTTTACAATGGGAAACTCTATTGTGTAATAATTTAAAAGAATTTATTGATTTTTACGATGGACCCAAAATTAACAATTTGATTAAGGGGTTACCTTTGTGAATTTTTGGCAAAAAATTTCACTGGCAGCCAACAGGGCGATTCTATACTGCCCACGTCTACTCGATAGTTAGTCGTGAGATTGCAGTGACAGTTCCCGGTTTGGTTCATAATAAGTAAGAAATCCCGTACCCAAAGATCCCGCTAAAGTTAAATAAACTTCCGTAAATCTGTCAATTTCTGTCCGAGATTTTGACAATGAATTGTTATTTGACAATGGGAGAATTTTATTGTTAATAATTTTTAAAGAATTTTATTGATTTTGAGTATGAACCCAAAATTAACCAAATTTGATAAGGGTTTAACTTTGTGAATTTTTTGGCAAAAATTCAACTGCACAATCAGGGCGATTCTACTACTGCCCACGTCTACTCTATAGTTAGTCGTGATGATTGACAGTGACAGTTCCCGGTTTGGTTCATAATGATAAGAAATCCGTAACCCAAGATCCCCTTAAAATTAAATAAACTTCCGTAATCTTCAGTTTCTGTCCGTTTGACCAATGAATTAGTTAATTGAAATGGGGGAGAACTCTATTGTTAATAATTTTTTTAGAATTTATTGATTTTGAGACGGACCCAAAATTAACAAATTTTGATAATGGGTTAGCCCTTTGTGAATTTTTTTGCAAAAAATTCAACTGCACAACGAGGGCAGATTCTACTTCTGCCCACGTGTACTCTATAGTTAGTTGTGATTGATTGACAGTGACAGTTCCCGGTTTGGTTTAATAATGAGTAAGAAATCCTACCCTAAAGTCCGCTTTAAAGTTTATTTAAACTTCCTGTAAATCTGTCATTTCTGTCCGATTTGACAATGCATTGGTTTATTTGACAATGGGAGAACTCGATTGTTAATCATTTTAAATAATATATTGATTTTGAGCACGACCCCCAAATTAACAAATTTGTTTAAGGGGGTTGCCTTTGTGGAATATTTTGGCACAAATTAAACTGCACAACAGGGCGATTCTACTACTGCCTACGTCTACTGTATAGTTGGTCGTGATCATTGAATGTGACGTTCGCGTTTTGTTCATAAATTCGTAAGGAATCCGTACCCAAAGTCCCGCTAAAGTTAAAATAAACTTCCGTAAATCTGTCATTTCTGTCGCGATTATACATGAATTGGTTATTTTGACAATGAGAGAACTCCCTTGTTAATAATTTTGTAGAATATCTTTATTTTGAGACGGAACCCAAAATTAATAAATTTGGCTAAGGGGTTAGCCTTTGTGAATTTTTTGGCGATAAATTCAACTGCACAACAGGGCGATTCTACAACTGCCCACGTGTACTCTATAGTTAGTCGTGATGATTGACAGTGACAGTTCCCGTTTTGGTTCATAAATAAGTAAGAAATCCGTACCCAAAGATCCCGCTCAAAGTTAAATAAACTTCCAGAAATCTGTCAATTTCTGTCCGATTTGACAATGAATTGGTTATTTGACAATAAGAGAACTCCCTTGTTAATAATTTTGTAGAATATATTGATTTTGAGACGGACCCAAAATTAACAAATTTGTTAAGGGGTTAGCCTTTGTGATTTTTTTGGCGAAAAATTCAACTGCACAACAGGGCGATTCTACTACTGCACACGTGTACTCTATAGTTAGTCGTGATGATTGACAGTGACAGTTCCCGGTTTGGTTCATAAATAAGTAAGAAATCCGTACCCAAAGATCCCGCTTAAAGTAAAATAAACTTCCGTAAATCTGTCAATTTCTGTCTGATTTGACAGTAAATTGGTTATTTGACAATGGGAGAACTCTTTTGTTAATAATTTTAAAGAATTATTGATTTTGAGACGGACCCAAAATTAACAAATTTGTTAAGGGTTAGCCTTTGTGAATTTTTTGGGGAAAAATTCAACTGCACAACAGGGCGATTCTACTACTGCCCACGTGTACTCTATAGTTAGTCGTGATGATTGACAGTGACAGTTCCCGGTTTGGTTCATAAATAAGTAAGAAATCCGTACCCAAAGATCCCGCTCAAAGTTAAATAAACTTCCGTAAATCTGTCAATTTCTGTCCGATTTGACAATAAATTGGTTATTTGACAATAAGAGAACTCCCTTGTTAATAATTTTGTAGAATATATTGATTTTGAGACGGACCCAAAATTAACAAATTTGATAAGGGGTTAGCCTTTGTGAATTTTTTGGCGATAAATTCAACTGCACAACAGGGCGATTCTACAACTGCCCACGTGTACTCTATAGTTAGTCGTGATGATTGACAGTGACAGTTCCCGGTTTGGTTCATAAATAAGTAAGAAATCCGTACCCAAAGATCCCGCTTAAAGTAAAATAAACTTCCGTAAATCTGTCAATTTCTGTCCGATTTGACAATGAATTGGTTATTTGACAATGAGAGAACTCCCTTGTTAATAATTTTAGAATTATTGGATTTTGGACGGACCAAATTAACAATTGTTAAGGTTACCTTTGTGAATTTTTGGCGAAAAAATTCAACTGCACAACAGGGCGATCTACTACTGCACTCGGTACTTTATAGTTAGTCGTGATGATTGACAGTGACAGTTCCCGGTTTGGTTCATAAATGAGTAAGAAATCCGTACCCAAAGATCCCGCTTAAAGTTAAATAAACTTCCGTAAATCTGTCAATTTCTGTCCGATTTGACAATGAATTGGTTATTTGACAATGGGAGAACTCTATTGTTAATAATTTTAAAGAATTTATTGATTTTGAGATGGACCCAAAATTAACAAATTTGATAAGGGGTTAACCTTTGTGAATTTTTTGGCAAAAAATTCAACTGCACAACAGGGCGATTCTACTACTGCCCACGTCTACTCTATAGTTAGTCGTGATGATTGACAGTGACAGTTCCCGGTTTGGTTCATAAATGAGTAAGAAATCCGTACCCAAAGATCCCGCTTAAAATTAAATAAACTTCCGTAAATCTGTCAATTTCTGTCCGATTTGACAATGAATTAGTTATTTGACAATGGGAGAACTCTATTGTTAATAATTTTTAAGAATTTATTGATTTTGAGACGGACCCAAAATTAACAAATTTGATAATGGGTTAGCCTTTGTGAATTTTTTTGCAAAAAATTCAACTGCACAACAGGGCGATTCTACTACTGCCTACGTCTACTGTATAGTTAGTCGTGATAATTTGGACGGACATTCCCGGTTATGGTTCATAAATAAGTAGAAATCCGTTACCCCCCCAAAAGATCCCGCTCAAAGTTAAATAAACTTCTCGTAAATCTGGCAATTTTCTGTCCGATTTGACATTGAATTGGTTATTGACAAGAGAGATACTCCCTTGTAATAATTTTGTAGAAATATTGATTTTGAGACGGACCCCAAAAATTAACAAATTGTTAAGGGGTTAGCCTTTGCGATTTTTTGGCGAAAAATTCAACTGCACAACAGGCGATTCTACTACGACACTGTGCTACTCTATAGTAGTCGTGATGATTGACAGTGGAAGTTCCCGGTTTGCGTCATAAATAATGTAAGAAATCCGTACCAAAGATCCCGCTCAAAGTAAAATAATAACTTCCGTAAATTTGTCAATTTCTGTCCGATTTTACAATGAATTGGTATTGACAATGGGAGAACTCTTAATGTTTAAATAATTTAAGATTTATGATTTTGGAGGACGGACCCAAAATTAACAAAATTTGCATAAAGGGGTTAGCCTTGTTTAATTGTTTTGGCGATAAATTCAACTGCACAACCGGGCGATCTACAAACTGCCCACGTGTACTCTATAGTTAGTTGTGATGATTGACGTGACAGTTCCCGGGTTTGGTTCCTAAATAAGTAAGAAATCTGTACCCAAAAATCCCGCTCTTAAAGTAAAATAAACTTCCGTAAATCTGTCAATTTCTGTCTGACTTTGACAGTGAAAATTGGTTATTTGACCAATGGGGGAAACTCTATGTTAATAATTTTACATAATTATATTGATTTTGATACGGTGAAACCAAAATTAACAAATTTGTTAAAGGGGTTAGCCCTTGTGAATATTTGCAAAAAAATCAACTGCACAACAGGGCGATTCTATACTCCTACGGTCTCACTGTATAGTTAGTCGTAAAATTGACAGTGACAGTTCCGGTTTGGTTCATAAATAAGTAGAAATCCGTACCCAAAGATCCCGCTCAAGTTAAATAAAACTTCGTAAATCGGTCAAATTCTAGTCCAGTGACAATGAATGGTATTTGGACAATGATGAGAAACTCCCTGTAATAATTTTGTAGAATATATTGATTTGAGCACGGAACTCCCCAAAATTAACAAATTTGTAAGGGTTAGCCTTTGTGAATTTTTTGCGAAAATTCAACTGAACAACAGGGCGATTCTATACTGCACAGTGTACTCTAGAGTAGGTCGTGACTGATTGACAGTGACAGTTCCCGTTTTGTCATAAATAAGAAAATTCCTTACCCAAAGATCCGCTCAAAGTTAAATAACTTCACCAGAAATCTGTCAAATTTCTGTCCGAATTTGACAATGAATGGGTTTTTGTGACAATTAAGGAAACTACCTTAGTTACTAATTTTGTTAGAATATATTGATTTGAGACGGACCCAAAAATAACAAATTGTTGTTAAGGGGTAAGCCTTTGTGAATTTTTTGGCGAAAAAATTCAACTGCAAAACAGGGCGATTCTACTACTGCCACGTGTGCTCTATAGTAGTTCGTGATGATTGACAGGACAGTTCCGGTTTGGTTTCAGAAATAAGTAAGAGAATCTTTACCCAAAGATCCGCTTAAAGTAAAAAGACACTTCGTAAAATCTGTCAATTTCTGTCTGATGTTCTGACAGTAAAATTGGTTATTTGACACATGGGAGAACTCTCCCATTGTTAATAATTTTAAAGAATAATTGATTTTCAAACGGACCCTGAAAATTAACAAATTTGTTAAGGGTTAGCTTTGTGC
Source organism: Sweltsa coloradensis (assembly GCA_024449915.1). Classification (NCBI taxonomy): domain Eukaryota; kingdom Metazoa; phylum Arthropoda; class Insecta; order Plecoptera; family Chloroperlidae; genus Sweltsa; species Sweltsa coloradensis. The sequence continues at coordinate 34,298 of JAMZAV010003624.1, read as the reverse complement.
ATTTTTTGGGGAAAAATTCAAACTGCACAACAGGGCGATTCTATACTGCCCACGGGCTGTACTCTATAGTTAGTTGTGATAAATGACAGTGACAGTTCCCGGTTTGGTACATAAATTAAGTAAGAAATCCGTACCCAAATATTACCTCCTCAAATTTAAAATAAATTCCGTAAATACTGTCAAATGTCTGTCCGGATTTGACAATGAATTGGTTATTTGACAATGGTGAGAAACTCTAGTTGTTAATAAATTTAAAAAATTTATTGGATTTGAGACGAAAATCCCCCAAAATTAACAAATTTGAAAGGGTTAGCCTTTGTGAACTTTTTGGCACAAAAAATCAATCTGCACAACAGGGCGATTCTACTACTGACCACGTGTCAATGTATAGTAGTCGTGATGATTGACAGGTGAACAGTTCCGGTTTGGTTCATAAATGATGTAAGAAAATCGTACCCAAAGATCCCGCTTACAGTTAAATAAATTTCCGTAATCTGTCAATTCTTCCGATTGACAATGAATTGGTATTTGACAATGGGAGAACTCTAGTGTTAATAATTTTAAAGTAATTTATTGATTTGAGATCGGACCCAAAATTAACAAATTTGATTAAGGGTTAGCCTGGGTGAATTTTTTGGCAAAAAAATTCAAAACTGCACAACAGGGCGATTCTTCTACTACTGCCCACGTCTAACTCTATAGTTAGTCGTGCTGGCTTGACGTGACAGTTCCCGGTTTGGTTAATAAATGAGTAAGAAATCCGTACCCAGAGTTACCGCTTAAAATTAAATACACTTCCGTAAATCTGTAATTTCTGTCCGATTTGACAATGAATTGGTTATTTGACAATGGGATAGAACTCTATTGTAATAATTTTTAAGATTTATTGATTTGAGACGCACCCAAAATTAACAAATTGATCAAGGGTTAGCCTTTGTGAATATTTTGGCCAAAAAATTCACTGCACAACAGGGCGACTCTACTACTGCCTACGTCTACTGTATGTAGAGTCGTGATAATTGGACGTGGACAGTTCCCGGTTGGTTCATAAATAAGTGAGAAATCGTAACCAAGATCCCGCTCAAAAGTTAAATAACTTCCGTAAATCTGTCAAAATTTCTGTCGATTTAAAACTGAATGGTTATTTGACAATGAGAGAATCCTTGTTATAATTTTGTAGGGGGGGTTAGCCTTTGTGAATTTTTGGGCGAAAAAATTCAACTGCCACAACAGGGCGAATATACGACTGGACTCGTGTACTTTATAGTAGTCGTGATGATGACAGTGACAGATTCACGTTTGGTTCTTCCCATAAATGAGTAAAAATCCGTACCAAAAGATCCCGCTTAAATGTGTAAAATAAACTTCCGTACAATCTGTCAATTTCTGTGTCCCCCCCGATTTGACAATGAATTGGTATTTGGACAATGGCGAGAAAACTCTATGTTAATAATTAAAGAATTATGATTTGAGATGGACCCAAAATTAACAAATTGATAAGGGGTTTAACCTTTGTTGAATTTGTTGGCAAAAAAATTCAACTGCACAACAGGCGATTCTACACGCCCACGTCTACCTCTATAGTTAGTCCGTGATGATTGGACAGTGACAGTTCCCGGTTGGTTCATAAATGAGCTAAGAAAAGCCGCTACCCAAAGATCCCGCTTAAAATAAATAAATTCCTAAATCTGTCAATTTTCTGTCCGATGGACATGAATTAGTTATTTGAACAATGGGAGAACTCTATGTAATAATTTTTAAGAATTTATTGATTTTGAGACGGACCCAAAATTAACAAATTTGATTAATGGGTTAAGCTTGTGAATTTTTTGCAAAAAATTCAACTGCACAACAGGGCGATTCTACTTCTGCCCCACGTGTACTCTATTAGCTAGTTGGATGATTGACCGTGACAGTTCCCGGTTTGGTTCATAAATGAGTTAGAATTCCGTACCCAAAGTTCCCGGATTAAAGTTATTTAAACTTCCGTAAATCTGTCAATTTCTGTCCGATTTGACAATGATTGGTTATTTTGACAATGGGAGAACTCTATGGTTAATAATTTTAAATAATATATTTATTTTAGACGGACCCAAAAATAAACAAATTTGCTGTTAAGGGGTACTTTGTGAATATTTTTGGCCAAAAAAATCAACTGCACACAGGCGATTCTACTACTGCCTACGTCTACTGTATAGTTAGTCGGGTAATTGACTGTGACAGTTCCCGGTTTGGCTTCATAAATAAGTAAGAAATCCGTACCCAAAGATCCGCTCAAAGTAAAATAAAAACTTCCGTAAATCTGTCAATTTCTGTCGAGTTGACATTTGAATGGTTATGTGACAATGAGAGAACTCCCTTGTTAATAATTTTGAGAATATATTGATTTTGAGACGGACCCAAAATAAACAAATTTGTTAAGGGGTTAGCCTTTCGTGAATTTTGGCGAAAAATTTCAACGCACAAAAGGGAAATCTATACGGCACCTCGTGTTACTTATAGTAGTCGGGATATGATTGACAGTGACAGTTCCCGTTGGTTCAATAAAATAAGTAAGACATCCGTACCAAAGATCCCGCTCAAAGTTAAATAAACTCCGTTAAATCTGTCAATTCTGTTCCGATTGTACAATGAATTGGTTCATTGGACAATGGAGAACTCTTATGTAATAATTTCAAAGAATTTATTGATTTGAGGACGGACCAAAAATTAACAAATTGATAGGGGTTAGCCTTTGTGAATTTTTTGGCGATAAATTCCAACTGCCACAAAACAGGGCGATTCTACAACTGCCCACGTGTACTCTATAGTAGTTGTGATGATTGACAGTGACAGTCTCCCGTTGGTTCAATAAATAAGTAAGAAAAATCCGTACCCAAAGATCCCGCTTAAACGAAAATAACTTCCGTAAATTCTTGTCAATTTCTGTCTGATGACAGTAAATTGGTATTGACAAGGGGAGAACTCTATTGTTACTAATTTTAAAAAATATATTGATTTTTGAGACGGACCCAAAATTAACAACTTTTTTAATTTTGTGAATATTTTGGACAAAAAATTCAATGCACAACAGGGCGATTCTGTACTACTGCCTACGTCTACTGTATAGTTAGTCGTGATAATTGGACAGTGACAGTTCCCGGTTTGGTCATAAATAAGTAAGAAATCCGTACCCACGATCCCGCTCAAAGTTAATAAACTTCCGTAACTGTCAATTTCTGTCCGATTTGACAATGAAATGGTTAATTTGACAATGAGAGAAACGCACCTGTTAATAATTTGTAGAATTATATGATTTTGAGACGGATCCCAAAATTAACAAATTGTTTAAGGGGTTAGCCTTTGTGAATTTTTCGGAGAAAAATCAATGCACAACAGGGGATTCTACTACGCACCCGTCTACTCTATAGTTAGTCGTGATGATTGACAAGTGACCCCAGTTCCCGGTTGGTTCATAAATAAGTAAGAAAATCTGTACCAAAGATCCCGCTAAAGTAAAATAAACTTCCGTTAAATCTGTCAATTTCTGTCTGATTTGACAGTAAATTGGTTTATTTGGACAATGGGAACCTAGTGTTAAGAATTTTAAAGAATATATTGATTTGAGACGGGACCCAAAATTAACAAATTTGTTAAGGGTTAGCCTTGTGAATTTTTTGGCAAAAAATTCAACTGCACAACAGGCGATTCTACTATTGCCCACGTCTACTCTATAGTTAGTCGTGATGATTGACAGTGACAGTTCCCGGTTTGGTCATAAATGAGTAAAGAAATCCGTACCCAAAGATCCCGCTAAATTAAATAAACTCCGTAAATCTGTCAATTTCTGTCCATTTGACAATGAAGGGTATTTGTACAATGGGAAACTCTATAGTTATAATTAAAAGAATTTCATTGATTTGAGGAGACCCAAAATAACAAATTTGATAAGGGGTTAGCCTTTGTGAATTGTTTCGGCAAAAAATTCAACTGACCAACAGAGCGATGCCACTACTGCCACGTCTATCTATAGTTTAGCGTGATGATTGACAGTGACAGTTCCGGTTTGGTTCATAAATTGAGTAAGAAATCGTACTCCAAAGATTCCCGCCTTAAAGTTAAAGAAACTTTCCGTAAATCTGTCAATTTCTGTCCGATTTGACAATGGAATTGGTTATTTGGGACAATGGGAAACTCTATTGTTAATAATTTTAAAGAATTTTTTGATGTGAGATGGACCCAAAAAATTAACAAATTTGAAAGGGGGTTAGCCTTTGTGAATTTTTGCGCAAAAAATTCAAGTGCACAACAGGGCGATCTACTAATGCCCACGTCTACTCTAAGTTATGTCGTGATGATTGACAGTGACAGTTCCCGGTTTGGTTCATAAATGAGTTAAGAAATCCGACCCAAAGATCCCGTTAAATAAATAAACTTCCGTAAATCTGTAATTTTCTGTCCGATTTGACAATGAATTGGTTATTTGACAATGGGAGACCTCTATTGTTAATAATTTTTAAGAATTTATTGATTTTGAGACGGACCCGAAATTAACAATTTGGATAAGGGGTTAGCCTTGTGAATTGTTTTGCAAAAATTCAACTGCAAACAGGGCGATTCTACAACTGCCCACGTGTACTCTATATTAGTTGTGATGATTGACAGTGACAGTTCCCGGTTTGGTCATAAATAAGTAAGAAATCGTACCCAAAGATCCCGCTAAAGTAAAATAAACTTCCGTAAATCTGTAAATTCTGTCTGATTTGACAGTAAATGGTTTATTTGACATGGGAAGAACTCTATTGTTAATAATTTGTAGAATATTATTGATTTTGAGTACGGCACAAAAATTTACAAATTTGTAAGGGGTAGCTTGTGATTTTTGGGGGAAAAAATTCAACTGCACAACAGGGCGATTCGTACTACTGCCCCACGTGTACTCATAGTAAGTTGTGCTGATTGACAGTGACAGTTCCCGGTTGTCATAAATTAAGTAAGAAATCCGGTTACCCAAAATTATCCTCTCAATTTACATAAACTTCCGTACAATCTGTCAATTTCTGTCCGATTTGGGACAATGAATTTGGTTATTGACAATGGGATGAAACTCTAGTGTTAATAATTTAAAAGAATTTTATGATTTTGAGACGGAACCAAAACAAAAAAAAAAAAAAATATTAACAAATTTGATAAGGGTTAGCCTTTGTGAATTTTTGGCAAAAATCAACTGCCACAACAGGGCGATTCTACTACTGCCCACGCTACTATATAGTTTAGTCGTGAATGATTGACAGGTGACAGTTCGCGGGTTGGTTCATAAATGAGTAAGAAATCCGTACCAAAGACCCGTTAAAGTTAAATAAACTTCAGTAAATCTGTCAATTTCTGTCCGATTGACAATGAATGGTTATTACAATGGGATTTGGAGAATTCATTGTTAAAATGTAAAGAATTTATTGATTTTGAGATGGACCCAAAATAACAAAATTTTGATAAGGGGTTAGCCTTTGTGAATTTTTTGGCAAAAAATTCAACTGCACAACAGGGCGATTTCTACTACGCCCCACGTCTACTTATAGGTAGTTGTGATGATTGACAGTGACAGGTTCCCGGTTTGGTCATAAATGAGTAAGAAATCCGTCCCAAAGATCCCGCTTTAAAATTAAAATAAACTTCCGTAAATCTGTTCAATTTTTGTCCGCATTTGACAATGGAATTGGTTTTTGACAATGGGAGAACTCTATTGTTAATAATTTTTAGATTTATTGATTTTTGATCCGGTACCCCAAAATTAAACAAATTTGATAGGGGTAGCCTTTGTGAATTTTTTAGCAAAAATTCAACTGCACAACAGGGCGATTCTACTTCCTGCCCACGTTGTACTCTATAGTTAGTTGTGATGATTGACAAGTGACAGAGTTCCCGGTTTGGTTATAAATGAGTAAGAAATCCGTACCAAAGTTCCCGCTTAAAGTTATTTAAACTTCCGTAAATCTGTAACATTCTGTCTGATTTGACAATGAATTGGTTATTTGACAAGGGGAGAAACTCTATTGTTAATAATTTTAAAGAATTATTGATTTTGAGATGGACCCAAAATTAACAAATTTTGTGCCTTTGTGAATTTTTTGGCAAAAAATTCAATGCCACAAACAGGGCGGAGTCTACTACTGCCCACGTCTACTCTATAGTTAGTCAGTGATGATTGACAGTGACCAGTTCCCGGTTTTGGTCATAAATGAGTAAGAAATCGTACCCAAAGATCCCGCTTAAAGTTAAATAAACTTCCGTAAATCTGTCAATTTCTGGTCCGATTTGACAATGAATGGTTATTTGGACCATGGGAGAACTCTATTGTTAATAATTTTAAAGAATTTATTGATTTTGAGAGGGACCCAAAATTAACAAATTTGATAAGGGGTTAGCCTTTGTGAATTTAGGGCAACATAATTCAACTGCAAACAGGGCGATTCTACTACTGCCCACGTCTACTCTAAAGTAGTCGTGTGTTGACCAAGTGACAGTTCCGGTTTGTTCATAAATGAGTAAGAAATCCCGTACCCAAAGATCCGCTTAAAATTAAATATTAAACTTCGTAAAATCTGTCAATTTCTGTCCGATTTGACAATGAATGGTATTTGACCAAGGGAGAACTCTATTGTTAATAATTTTTTAGAATTATTGATTTGAGGGACGGACCCAAAATTAACAAATTTGATTAAGGGGTTAGCCTTTGTGAATTTTTTTTTTTTTTTGTTTTCCCCCCCCCCCAAAAATCACTGCAAAACAGGCGATTCTACAAACTGCCCACGTGTACTCTATAGTTAGTTGTGATGATTGACAGTGACAGTCCCGGTGGTTCATAAATAAGTAAGAAAATCCGTACCCAAAGATCGCTTAAAGTTGAAAAAAACTTCCGTGAAATCTGTCAATTGCTGTTGATTTGACAGTAATTGGTTATTGACAATGGGAGAACTCTATTGTTAATAATTTCTGTTAGATATTATGATTTTGAGACGGGACAAAAAAATTAACAAATTTGTTAAGGGTTAGCCTTTGTGAATTTTTTGGGGAAAAAATTCAATGCACAAAAGGGCGATTTACTACTGCCACGTGTATAGTTCGTCCGCTTTACAGTTGACGAATTTGGAAATCCTCAAAGGGGACAAAAGACAGATTTGTTCACACCTCTTGACAAGATTATCTTCCTCTGGTTCCACCGGAAATAGTCTCGGAGGTCCCCAGTGATATGACATATCTAATTAATGATAGCAAACCCGTTCGCCAAATCACTATAGTTGGTTTTCCAATTGCGCTTCATTGGTTTGCCAAAGAGGCGCACAATGAAACTTCAGCCGGGCAACATGACGACGAGCTCAGCGAAGACTGAATTTAACTTACAAACCTCGTAATTGGTTATAACAAGTGGATTACATGTTCCCGCTGGTCGGCGAAAGTCGAAATGCGTCAAATGTAAACGGACAAACTAACTCTATATAGTAAGTGTGATGATTGACAGTGACAGTTCCCGGTTTGGTTCATAAATAAGAAGAAAATTCCGTCTACCCAAATATTCCTCTCACATTTAAATAAAACTTCGTAAATCTGTCAATTCTGTCCGATTTGACCAACTAATTGGTTATGTGAAAAGGGAGAACTCTAAGTGTTAATAATTTAAAGAATTTATTGATTTTGAGACGAGACCCAACATAACAAATATTGATAAGGGGTTAGCCTTTGTGAAATTTGTTGGCAAAAAATTCAATGACAAACAGGCGGATTCTAATACTGCCCACGTCTACTCTATAGTAGTCGTGATGATTGACAGTTGACAGTTCCCTGTTTGGTTCATAAATGAGTAGAAATCCGTACCCCAAAGATCCCGCTTAAAATTAAATAAACTTCCGTAAATCTGTCAATTTCTGTCCGATGACAATGAATTAGTTATTGACAATGGGAGAACTCTATTGTTAAAATTTTTAATAATTTATGATTTGAGGACGACCCCCAAAATTAACAATTTGATAAAGGGGTTAGACACTATGGAATTTTTTTGCAAAAAATTCAACTGCCCAACAACAGTCATTCTACTTCTGCCCACGTGTACTCTACAGTTAGTTGTGATGATTGATCAGTGACAGTTCCCGGTTTGGTTCATAAAGTGAGTAAGAAATCCGTACCACAAAGTGCCCGCTTAAAATTAAATAAAAACTTCCGTAATCATTGTCCAATTTGCTCTGTCGATTTGACAATGAATTGGTTATTGACAAAAGGGAGAACTCTTATTGTTAATAATTTTAAATAATATATTGATTTTGAGACGGACCCACAATTAACAAAATTTGTAAAGGGTTAGCTTTGTGATATTTTGGCAAAAAATCAACTGCAAAACAGTGCGATTCTACACTGCCTACCGTATATGTATGTTAGTCGGGATAATTGACTCGTGACAGTTCCCGGTTTTGTTCATAAATAAGTAAGAAATCCGTACCCAAGATCCCGCTCAAAGTCACATAAACTTCCCGTTAAATCTGTCAATTTCTGTTCGATTTACATTGAATTTGGGTATTTGACAATGAGGAGAAAACTCCCTTGTTAATAATTTTATGTAGATATATTGATTTTGAGACGGGACCCAAAATTAAACAAATTTGTTAAGCGGTTAGCCTTGTGAATTTTTGGCGAAAAATTCAACCTGCACAACAGGGCGATTCTACTACTGCACTCGTCTACTCTATTAGTTAGTTTGTGATGATTGACATGACAGTTCCGGTGTGGTTTATAAATGAGTAAGAAAATCCGTACCCAAAGATCCGCTCAAAGTTAAATAAAACTTCCGCGTAAATCGTCAATTTCTGTCCGATTTGACAATGAAGTGGTTATTTGACAATGAAGAGAACTTCCCATTGTAATTAATTTCTGTAGATATATCTTGAATTTTGAGACAGACCCAAAATTAAACAAATTTGTTAAGGGGTTAGCTTTGTGAATTTTTTTGTGTCCCCCCCCCCGAAAATTCAATTGCACAAACAGGGCGATTCTACTACTGCCAACGTGTACTCTATAGTTAGTCAGTGATGATTGGACAGTGAGACAGTTCCCGGATTGGTTCATAAATAAGTAAGAAATCCGTTACCAAAGATCCCGCTTAAAGTAACAAATTAAACTTCCGTAAATCTGTCAATTTCGTCTGATTTGACAGTAAATTGGTTATTTGGGGACAATGGGAGAACTCTATTGTAATAATTTTAAAGAATAATTGATTTGAGACGGACCCAAAAATAACAAATTCTGTTAAGGGGTTAGCATTTGTGAATATTTGGCAAAAAAATTCAACGCCACAACCACGGGCGATTCTACTACTGCCTACGTCTACTGTATAGTTAGTCGTGATAATTGACTGTGACAGTTCCCGGTTTGGTTCATAAATAAGTAAGAAATCCGTACCCAAAGATCCCGCTCAAAAATTAAATAAAACTACCGTAAATCTGTCAATTTCTGTCCGATTTGACATTGAATTGGTTATTTGACAATGAGAGAACTCCTTGTTAATAATTTTGTAGAATATATTATTTTTGAGACGGACCCAAAATTAACAAATTTGTTAAGGGGTTAGCCTTTGTGAATTTTTTGGCGAAAAATTCAACTGCACAACAGGGCGATTCTACTACTGCACTCGTGTACTCTATAGTTAGTCGTGATGATTGACAGTGACAGTTCCCGGTTTGGTTCATAAATAAGTAAGAAATCCGTACCCAAAGATCCCGCTCAAAGTTTAAATAAACTTCCGTAAATCTGTCAATTTCTGTCTGATTTGACAGTAAATTGGTTATTTGACAATGGAGAACTCTATTGTTAATAATTTAATAATATATTGATTTGAGATGGACCCAAAATTAACAAATTGTTAAGGGGTAGCTTTTTTGGATATTTTGGCAAAAAATTCAACTTGACCACAACCGGCGATTCTCTACGACTGCCTACGTCTACTTGCTATAGTTAGTCGGATAATTGACCCCCCCGTGACCCAGTTCCGTTTGGTTCATAAATAGTAAGAAATCCGTACCCAAAGATCCCGCCTCAAAGTTAAATAAACTTCACGTAACTGTCAATTCGTCCGATTTGACAATGAAATTGGTTATTTGACAATTAGAGAACTCCCTTGTTATAATTTTGTAGACTATATTGATTTTGAGACGGGCCCAAAATTAAACAAATTTGTTAAAGGGTTAGCCTTTGTAAATTTTTTGGCGAAAAAATTCAACTGCACAACAGGGCGATTCTGACTACTGCACACGTGTACTCTATAATATTTTAGTCGTGATGATGACCCAGTGACAGTTCCCGGTTTGGTTCACTACAATAAGTAAGAAAATCCGTACCCAAAAGATCCCGCTCAAAGTTAAATAAAACTATTCAGAAATCTTGTCAATTTCTGCCGATTTGACATGAATTGGTTTATGGACAATGGGAGAAACTCTATTGTTAATAATTTTAAAGAAATTTATTGATTTTGAGATGGAGCCCCAAATTAACAATTTGATTAAGGGGTTAGCCTTGTGAAATTTTTTGGCAAAAAATTCAAGTGCACAACAGGGCGATTCTACTACTGCCCCACGTTACTATATAGTTAGGTCGTGATGATTGACAGTGACAGTTTCCCGTTTGGTTCATAAATGGTAAGAAATCCCGTACCCAAAGAGAGAGCCGCTTAAATTAAATAACTTCGTTAAATCTGTCAAATTTCTGTCCGATTTTTTTGGGGGAAAACAAGAATTGGTTATTTGACAATGGCGAGAACTCTATTGTAATAATTTTTTAGAATTTATTGATTTGAGATCCGGACTCAAAATTAACAAATTGATAAGGGGTGAGCCTTTGTGAAATTTTTTGCAAAAAATTCAACTGCACAACAGGGCGATTCTACAATGCCCCACGTGTACTTATAGTTAGTTGTGATGATTGACAGTGGACAGTTCCGGTTTGGTTCATAAAATAAGTAAGAAATCCGTACCAAAGATCCGCTTAAAGTAAAAATAAACTTCCGAAATCTCGTCAATTTCTGTACTAATTTGACAGTAAATTGGTTATTTGACAATGGGAGAACGCTATTGTGAATAATTGTGTAGGAGATATTGATTTTGAGACGGGACCAAAAATTAACCAAATTGTAAGGGGTTAGCCCTTTGTGAATTTTTTGGGGGAAAAATACAAATGCACAACAGGGCGATTCTACTACTGCCCACGTGTACTTATAGTAAGTTGTGATGATGACAGGACAGTTCCGGTTTGGCTTCAAAATAAGTAAGAATCCCGTACAAATATCCTCTCAAATTTAAATAAACTTCGTAAATCTGTCAATTTCTGTCCGATGTTGGACAATGAATTGGTATTTGACAAATGGAGAAAAACTTAGTGTTAATAATTAAAAGAAGTTATGATTTTGAGACCGGAACCAAAAATTAACAAAATTTGATAGGGGTTAGCCTTTGTGAATTTTTTGCAAAAAATTCAAACTGCACAAACAGGGCGATTAATGACTGCCACGTCTACTCATAGTTAGTCGTGATGATGTACAGTGACAGTTCGCGGTTGTTAATAAATGAGTAAGAAAGAAAATCCGTACCCAAAGATCCCGTTTAAGTAAAATAACTTCCGAAAATCTGTCAATTTCTCTGTCCGATTTGACAATAATTGGTTATTTGACAATGGGGAAGAATTCTATTGTTAATAATTTGAAAGAAATTTATTGATTTTGAGAGGGGACCCAAAAAATCTAACAAATTTGATAAGGGGTTAGCCTTTGTGATTTTTGGCAAAAAATTAACTGCACAAACAGGGCGATTCTACTACTGCCCACGCTACTCTATAGTTAGTTGTGTGATTGACAGTGACAGTTCACGGTTTGGTTCATAAATGAGTAAGAAATCGTACCCAAAGATCCCGCTTAAAATTAAATAAAAACTTCCGTTAAATCTGTCAATTTTTGTCACGATTTTGACAAATGAATTGGTGATTTGACAATGGGGAGAACTCTATATTGTTAATAATTTTAGAATTTATGGATTTTGAGACGGACCCAAAATTAACAAATTGATAAGGGGGTTAGCCTTTGTGAATTTTTTAGCCAAAAAAATTCAACTGCACAACAGGGCGATTCTACTTCTGGCCCCGTGTACTCTATAGTTAGTTGTGATGATGACAGTGACAGTTCCCGGTGTGGTTATAAATTTTTGAGTAAGGAAATCGTACCAAAGTTCCCGCTTAAAGTTATTTAAACTTCCGTAAAATCTGTCAATTTCTGTCTGATTTGACAATGAATTGGTTATTGTGACAATGGGAGAAACTCTATTGTTAAATAATTTTAAAGGAATTTATTGATTTTGAGTGGACCCAAATTAACAAAATTTTGTGCCTTTGAGGAATTTTTGGGAAAAAATAAACTGCACAACAGCGTCGATTCTACTATTGCCCAGTCTACTCTATAGTTAGTCGTGATGATTGACAGTGACCAGTTCCCGTTGCGTTCATAAAGAGTAAGAAATCCGTACCCCAAAGACCGCTTAAAGTTAACTAAAACTCGTAAATCTGTCACGTTCTTGTTCGATTTGACAATGATATGGTTATTGACAATGGGAGAACTCTATTGTTAATAATTTTTAAAGAATTATGAATTTTTGAGATGACCCAAAATAACAATTTGATAAGGGGTTTAGGCCTTTTGTGAATTTTTTGGCAAAAAATTCAACTGCACAAAAGGGCGATTCATATACTGCCCACGTCTACTCGTATACGTTAGTCGTGATGATGGACAGTGACAGTTCGGTTGGTTCTAAATGAGTAGAAATCCGTACCAAAGATCCGCTTAATAAAATAAATAAACTTCCCCCCCCCCGTAAACAGGTCAATTTCTGTCGATAGTTGAACAATGAATGGTTATTTTGACAATGGAGAACTCTATTGTTAATAATTTTTAAAATTTATTGATTTTGAGACGGATACCAAAATTAACAAATTTGATAAGGGGTAGCCCTTTGTGAATTTTTTTGCAAAAAAAATCAACCTGCACAACAGGGCGATTCTACCAACTGCCACGTGTACTTATAGTTAGTTGTTGATGATTGACAGTGACAGTTCCCGGTTTGCGTCCTAAATAAGTAAGAAAATCTGTACCCAAAGATCCCGCTTAAGTAAATAAACTTCCCGGAAATCTGTCAATTTCTGTCTGATTTGACAGTAAATGGGTTATTTGACAATGGGAGAACTCTATTGTTAATAATTTTGTAGAATAATTGATTTTGAGAGCGACCAAAAAATTAACAAATTTGTTAAGGGGTTAGCCTTTGTGAATTTTTTGGGGCAAATTCAAACTGCACAAAGGGCGATTATACTACTGCCCACGTGTATAGTTCGTCCGTTTACAGTTGACGAATTTGGAAATCCTCAAAGGGACAAAAGACCAGATTTGTTCACACTCTGGACAAGATTATCTTCCTCTGGTTCAACCGGGAATTAGTCTCGGAGTCCCAGTGATTGACATATCTATTTATAATGAATAGCAAAAATCCGTCGCCAAATCATTATAGTTTGGTTGCCATTATTGCGCTTCATTGGGTTGCCAAGAGGCGACAATGAAACTTCCAGACGGGGCAACATGACGACGGTCAGCGAAGTGACTGGAATTTTAAATTAACAACCCCGTAATTGGTTCTAACAAGTGGATTACATGTTCCCGCTGTGTCGGCGAAAAAAAAAGCCGAATTGTCAAAATGTAAACGACAAAACATTATACTCTATAGTAAGGTGTGGATATGGCAGTGACATTTCCCGGTTTGGTTCATAAATAAGTTAAGAAATCCGTACCCAAAAGATTCCTCCCAAATTATAAATAACTTCGTAAATCCGTCAATTTCTGTCCGATTTGACATATGAAAATTTGGTTATTTGACAATGGAGAACTCTAGGTAATAATTTAAAAAGGAATTTATGATTTTGAGACGGACCAAAACTTAACAAATTGGATAAGGGGTTAGCCTTGGAATTTTTTGGAAAAATTCAACTGCACAACCGGGCGATTTCTACTACTGCCCACGTCTTACTCTATAGTTAGTCGTGATGATTGACATGACCAGGTCCGGGTTTGGTTCATAAATGAGTAAGAAATCCGTACCCAAAGATCGCTTAAAATTAAATAAAACTGCCGTAAATCTGTCATGTCTGTCCGATTTGACAATGAAATTAGTATTATGACAATGGTGCGAACTCTATTGTTATAATTTTTAATAATTATTGTGGTGAATTTGAGAGGACCCAAATTAACAAATTGATAAGGGGTTAGCCTTTGTGAATTTTTTTGCAAAAAATTCAACTGCACAAACAGGTCGATTCTACTTCTGCCCACGTCTACTCTATAGTTATTTGTGATGATTGACAGTGACATTCCCCGGTTTGGTTTAAATGAGAAGAAACCCTACCCAAAATCCCGTAAATTAAATAAATTTCCGAAAATCTGTCAATTTCTGTCCGATTTGAAAAGGGAATTGGTTATTTGACAATGGGGAACTCTTTTTAAAAATTTTGTGAATTTTTTTTTTGAGACGCCCCAAAATTAAAAAATTTGAAAGGGGGGTTACCCCTTTGTGTTTTTTTGGCAAAAATTAAATTGCACAACAGGGCGTTTACACTCCCCACGTGCTATTTTTAGGTATGTTTGACATGACTTCCCGGTTGGGTTCATAAATAAGAAAGAAATCCGTACCCAAAAAATCCCGTTTAAAAGAAAAAAACTTCCGTAAATCTGTCAATTTCTGTCTGATTTGACAGAAAATTGGTTTTTGACAATGGGAGAACTTATTTTAATAATTTTAAAGAAATTTTTGTTTTTTGGACGGCCCCAAAATTAAAAATTTGTTAAGGGGTTAGCTTTGTGAATTTTTTGGAAAAAATTCAACTGCAAAAACGGGGCGTTTCTACTACTGCCATCACTGTATAGTTGGTCGTGAATTAAAACTGGACAGCCCGTTTTTCAAAAAAGTAGAAATCCGTCCCCAAAAGGATGTCAAAAATAATAAAACCGTAAATCTTAATTTTTCCCATTTGCTTAATTGGTTTTTTGCAAAGAGCCCCTTGAAATTTTTTGTGAAAATTTTTTTTGAGAGGGCCCCAAAAAAACAAATTTTTTAATTACCTTTTGTAATTTTTTGGGGAAAAAAATTTTCCCTTCCAAAAAGGGCGATTCTATAAACTGCACTTTTCCCCAAAATTTATTTTGTATGTTTGACAGTGACATTTCCCCGGTTTGGGTCCTAATAAGTAAAAAACCCGTACCCAAAGATCCCCTAAATTAAAAAAACTTCCGTAAATCGTCCATTTTCGGCCCGTTTTGACAATGAATTGGTTATTTGACAATGGGGAACTCTATTTTTAAATATTTTAAAAATTTATTTTTTTTGAGCGGCCCCAAAAATTAACAAATTTGAAAAGGGTTAGCCTTTGTGTTTTTTTTTGCAAAAAATTCAACTGCACAACGGGCGATTCCCCTTCCCCACGTGTACTCTATAGTTAGTTGGAGATTGCATGAAGTTCCCCGGTTGGTTCATAAATGAGAAAGAAAATCCGTCCCCAAAAGTTCCCGCTTAAAAATTAATAATTTCCCGAAATTTTGTCAATTTCTTCCGTTTTGACAATAAATGGTTATTTGACAAGGGAGAATTTTATTGTTAAAATTTTAAATAAAATATTGTTTTTTGAGACGGCCCCAAAATTAAAAAATTTTGTAAAGGGGTTAGCATTTGTAAATTTTTGGAAAAAAATTTAAAACTGCCCAACAGGGCGTTCTACTACTGCCTCGTCTACTGTATAGTTAGTCGTGAAAATTTGACTGTGACATTTCCCGGTTGGTTCATAAATAAGTAAAAACCCGTCCCCAAACCCCGCTCAAAGTCAAATAAATTTCCGTAAATCTGTCAATTTCTGTCCGATTGCTTTGAATTGGTTTTTTGACAATGAGAGAACTCCCCTTGTTAAAAATTTTTGTAAATATTGTTTTTGAGACGGCCCCAAAATTAAAAATTTTTAAAGGGGGTTGCCTTTGTAAATTTTTTTGGCGAAAAATTCAACTGCACAACAGGGCGATTCTATACTGCACTGTCTACTCTATAGTTAGTTGTGATGATTGACAGTGACTTTCCCCGGTTTGGGTTTATAAAGAGTAAGAAATCCGCCCCCAAAGACCCCGTAAAGTTAATAAACTTCCGTAAATCTGTCAATTTCTGTCCGTATTTGACATTGAATTGGTTATTTGATCAATGAGAGAACGCCCTTGTTTAATAATTTTGTAGAATATATATTTGCGACGGACCCAAAATTAACAATTGTTAAGGGGTTAGCCTTTGTGAATTTTTTGGCGAAAAAAATTCAATGCACAACAGGCGATTCTACTACTGCACTGCTGTGTACTCTATAGTTAGTCGTGCTGAGGACATGACAGGTTCCCGGTTGGTCATAAATAAGTAAGGAAATCCGTACCCAAAAGGATCACGCTCAAAGTTAAAATAAACTTCCGTAAATCTTCAATTCGTCCGATTGACAATGAATGGTACTCAGATTGACAATGGGAGAACTCTATTTGTGTAATAAATTTTAAAGAATTTATTGACTTTGAGGACGGACCCAAATTTAACAAATTTGATAAGGGGGTAGCCTTTGTGGGGGGAATTTTTTTGGCGGATAAATTTCAAACGACACAACAGGGCGAATTCTACAACTTCCCAAGTGTACTCTATATTTAGTTGTGATGATTGACAGTGGACAGTTCCGGTTTTGGGTTCATAAATAAGTAAGAAAATTCCGTACAAAGATCCCTATGAAAAGTAAAATAAACTTCCGTAAACTTGTCATTTCTGTATGATTTGACAGTAAATTGGTTATTTGACAATGGGAGAACTCTATGTTAATAATTTAAATAATATATTGATTTTGAGAGGACCCAAAATTGAAAACAAATTTGTAAGGGTTAGCCTTTGTGAAATATTTTGGCAAAAAATTCAACTGCCAACCCCAAGGCGATTGCTACTACTGCCTACAATCTACTGTATAGTTAGTCGTGATAATGACAGTGACAGTTCCCGGTTTTTGTTAAAATAAAATAAGTAAGAAATCCGCTACCCAAAGATCCGCTCAAAGTTAAATAAACTTCCGTAAATCTGTCAATTCTGTTTCCGATTGACAATGAATTGGTTATTTGACATTAGAGAACTCCCTTGTTAATAATTTTGTAGGAATATATGGATTGAAGACGGGCCAAAAATAACAAATTGTTAAGGGGTTAGCTTTGTAAATTTTGGCAAAAAAGTCAACTGCACAACAGGGCGATTCTACTACTGCACACGTGTACTATATAGTAGGTCGTGATGATTGACAGTGACAGTCGACGGTTTTGGTTCATAAGAAAGTAAGAAATCCGTACCCAAAGATCCGCCTCAAAGTTAAATAACTTTCAGAAATCTGTCAATTTCTGTCCGATTTGACAAGAATGGTTATTGACAATAAGAGATCTCGCTTGTTAAATAATTTTGTAAAATATCATTGATTTTGTGACGGACCCAATATTAACAAATTTGTTAAGGGGTTAGCCTTGTGAATTTTTGGCGAAAAAATTCAACTTGACACAACAGGGCGATTCTACTACTGCACACGTGTACCTCATAGTAGTCGTGATGATTGACAGGAAGGTTCCCGGTTTGGTTCATAAATAAGTAAGACATCCGTACCCAAAGATCCCCGCTCAAAGTAAATAAACTTCCAGAAATCTGTCAATTTCTGTCCGATTTGACAATGAATTGGTTATTTGACAATAAGAGAAGCTCACTTGTTTAATAATTTTGTAGAATATATTGATTTTGAGACCGGACCAAAAAAATTAACAAATTTGTTAAGGGGTTAGGCCTTTGTGAATTTTTTGGGGGGGAAAAATTCAACTGCACAACAGGCGATTCTACTACTGCCACGTGTACTCTATAGTAGTTTGCATGATTGACAGTGACAGTTCCGGTTTGGTTCATAAATAAGTAAGAAAATCCCGGTACCCAAATATCCTCTCAAATTTAAATAAACTCCGTAAATCTGTCAATTTCTGTCCGATTGACAATGAATTGGGTTATTGACATGGGGAAAAACTCTAGTGTTAAATAATTTAAAAGAATTATTGATGTTGAGACGACCCAAAATTAAACAAATTGATAAGGGTTAGCCTTTGAATTTTTTGGCAAACATTCAACTGCACAAACAGCGCGGCGATTTTACTACTGCCCACGTCTACATCGATAGTTTAGTCGTGATAATTGACTGTAGACAAGTTCCCGGGGGCTGGTTCAAAAATTAAGTAGAAATCCGTACCCAAAAATCCCGCTCAAAATTAATAAACTCCGTAAAATCTGTCAATCTCTGTGCCGATTTGACATTGAATGGTTATTTGACAATGAGAGAACTCCCCTTGTTAATAATTTTTAGAATATATATTTGAGACGGACCAAAAATTAACAAAATTTGTTAAGGTTAGCCTTTGGCGAATTTTTTTGGCGAAAAATTCAAACTGCACAAACAGGGCATTCTACTACTGCACTCGTGTACTCTATAGTTAGTCGTGATGATTGACAGTGACAGTGCCCGGTTTGCGTTCATAAATAAGTAAGAAACCGTACCAAAGATCCCCTCTTTCCCGAAAGTTAAATAAACTTCCGTAAATCTGTCAATTCGTCCGAGTTGACAATGAATTGGTATGTTACAATGGGGGAGAGAAAACTCTATTGTTTAACAATTTTACAAGAATTTATGACTTGAGACGGACCCAAAATTAACAAATTTGATAAGGGTTAGCTTTGTGAATTTTTGGCGATAATTCAACTGCACAACAGGAGCGATTCTACACTTCCACGTGTACTCTATAGTTAGTTGTGATGATTGACCAGTGACAGTTCCGGTTTGGTTCATAAATAAGTCAGGAATCCGTACCAAGATCCCGTCTTAAAGTAAAATAAACTTCCGGCTAAATTCTGTCATTTATGTCTGATTGACAGTAAAGTGGTTATTGACAATGGGAGAACTCTATTGATAATAATTTTAATGAATATATTGATTTTGAGACGGACCCAAAATTAACAAATTTGTTAAGGGGTTAGCCTGTGTGAATGTATTTTGGCAAAAATTCAACTGCACAATTACAGGGCTGATTTACTACTGGCCTACATCTCACTGTATAGTTAGTCGTGATAATTGACAGTGACAGTTCCCGGTTTGGGTTATAAATAGTAAGAAATCCGTACCAAAGATCCCCGCTCAAAAGTTAAATAAACTTCCGCGAAAAATCTGTCAATTTCTGTCCGGACTCTTGGGACAATGAATTGGGTATTTACAATTAGAGAACTCCCTTGTTAAATAATTTTGTAGAATATATTGATTTTGAGGCGAGCCCAAAATATACAAATTTGTAAGGAGTTAGCCTTTGTAAATTTTTTGGCCGAAAAATTCCAACTGCAAACACAGGGCGATTCTACTCTGCACACGTGTACGTCTATAGTTAGTCGTGATATTGAAAGTGAACAGTTCCCGGTTGGTTCTAAATAAGTAAGAAATCGTACCCAAAGATCCCGCTCAAAGTAAATTAAACTTTCAGAAATCTGTCAAATTCGGTGCCGATTTGACCAATGAATTGGTCATTTGACAATAAGAGAACTCCCTTGTTAATAATTTTGTAGAATATATTGATTTGAGACGGACCCCAAAATTACAAAATTTGTTAAGGTGTTAGCCTTGTGAATTTTTGGCGACAATCAACTGCACAACAGGGCGATTCTGTGATACTGCACACGTGTATCTTATAGTTAAGTGTGATGATTGACAGTGACAGTTCCCGGTTTTGGTCATAAATAATTAAGTAATCGTACCCAAAGATCCCGATCAAAGTTTAAATAAACTTCCAGAATCTGTCAATTTCTGTCGATTTGACAATGAATTGGTATTTGACACATAAGAGAACACTCACCACTGCCCCTTAATAATTTTGTAGATATAAAGATTTTGAGACGGACCAAAAATTAACAAAGTTGTTTTAAGGGGTTAGCCTTTATACTTTGTTTTTGCGTGAATTTTGTGGGTGGAAAAATTCAACTGCACAACAGGCGATTCTACTACTGCCCACGTGTACTCTATAGTAAGTGTTGATTGATTGACAGTGACAGTTCCCGGTTTGGTTCATACATAAGTAAGAAATCGTGACCCAAAGATTCCTCTCAAATTTGTAAATAAACTTTCCACGTAAATCTGATCAATTTCTGTCCGATTTGACAATGAATTCGGTTATTTGAACATGGGAGAACTCGTAGTGTAATAATTTAAAGAATTTATTGATTTTGAGGACGGACCCAAAAATTAAACAAACTTTGATAAGGGGTTAGCCTTTGTGAATTTTTTGGGCAAAACATTCAACTGCAACAACATGGGCGATTTATACTGCCCACGTACTCTATAGTTAGTCGTGATGATTGGACAGTGGACAGTTCCCGGTTTAGGTTCATAATGGAGTAAGAAATGCCGTACCCAAAGATCCCGTTTAAAGTTTAAATAAACTTCCGTAAATCTGTCAGATTCTCTGTCCGATATTTTTGACAATGAATTGGTTTATTTGGACAATGGAGAATCTATTGTAATAATTTTAAAGAATTTATTGAATTTTGAGATGGAACCAACGAAGTAAAAATTTGATAAAGGGGGTTAGACTTTGTGAATTTTTGCAAAAAATAACTTGCAACAACAGGGCGATTCTACTTACTGCCCACGTTTACTCTATAGGTTAGTCGTGATGATTGAAGTGACAGTTCCCGTTTGGTTCATAAAGAGTAAGAAATCCGCTACCCAAAGGATCCCGCTTTAAAAATTAAAATAAACTTCCGTAAATCTGTCAATTCGTCCGATTTGGACAATGAAGTGGTTATTTGACAATGGGGAGAACTCTAGTGTTAATAACTTTTAAGAATTTATGATTTTGAGACGACACCAAAATTAACAAATTTGAAAGGGGTTAGCCTTGATGAATTTTTAGCAAAAAATTCAACTGAACAACAGGGCGATTCTACTGTCTGCCCCAAGTGTAATCTATAGTCTTGTGATGATGATAGTGACAGTACCGGTTTGGTTATAAATGAGTAAGAAATCCCGTACCCAAAGTTCCCGCTGAAAGTATTTAACTTCCGTAAATCTGTCAATTTACCTGTCTGATTTCGACAATGAATTGGTTTTATGACAATGGAGAACATCTATTTGTTAATAATTTTAAAGGCAAAAAAAAATTTATGTTTGAGATGGACCCAAATTAACAATTTGATAAGGGGTTAGCCTTTGTGAATTTTGTGGCAAAAAATTCAACTGCTCAACAGGGCGATTTACTACTGCCCACGTCTACTCTATAGTTAGTCGTGATGATTGACAGTGACAGTTCCGGTTTGGTCATAAATGAGAAGAAATCCGTACCCAAAGAATCCGATTAAAATTAAATAAACTTCCGTAAAAGCTGTCGAATTTCTGTCCCGATTGACAATGAATTAGTTATGTTGACAAGGGTAGAACTCTATTGTTAATAAATTTTTAAGAATTATGATTTTGAGTACGGACCAAAATTAACAAATTTGATAAGGGGTTAGCCTTGTGAAATTTGTTTGCAAAAAATTCAACTGCACAACAGGTCGATTCTACCTTCTGCCCACGTGTACTTATAGTTAGTTGTGATGATTGCCAGTGACAGTTCCCGGATTGGTTCATAAAATGAGTAAGAAATCCGTACCCAAAGTTCCCGCTTAAAATAAAATAAAATTCCGTAATCTGTCAATTTCGTCCGATTTGAACATGAATTGGTTATTGACAAAGGGAGAACTCTATTTGTTAATAGTTTAAATAATATATGATTTTGAGACGCGACCCACAAAAATTAACAAATTGTAAGGTGTTAGCATTTGTGAAGATTTGCGCAAAAAATTCAACTGCACAAACAGGCGATTCTACTACTGCCTACGTTTTTTTCTACTGTAAGTAGTCGTAATAATTGACTGGACAGTTCCGGTTTGGTTCATAAATAAGTAAGAAATCCCGTACCCCAAAGATCCCGCTCAAAGTTAAAATAAACTTCCGTAAATCTGTCAATTTCTGTCCGATTTGACATTGAATTGTTATTGAAATGAGAGAACTCCTTGTATAATAATATTTGTAGAATATATTGATTTTGAGACGAACCAAAATTAAACAAATTGATAAGGGGTTAGCCTTTGTGAATTTTCGGCAAAAAATTCAAACTGAACACAACAGAGCGATTCTACTACTGCCCCGTCTACTCTATAGTTAGTCGTGATGATTGACAGTGACAGTTCCCGGTTTTGAGTTCATAAATGAGTAAGAAATTCAGTCCAAAGATCCCGCCGTAAAAGTAAATAACTCCGTAAATCTGGTCAATTTCTGTCCGATTTGACAATGAAATTGGTATTTGACAATGGGAGACCTCTAATTGTTAAAATTTTAAGAATTTAACTGATTTTTGAGAAGGACCCAAAATAACAAATTTGATAAGGGGTTAGCCTTTGTGAATTTGGTTTGCAAAAAATTTCAAAATGAAAAAGGGCGATTCTATACTTATGCCCCTCCCCCCCACCCTCCCAACCCCCCCCCCCCCCCCCCACACTGTACTCTATAGTTAGTTGTGATGATGAAAGTGACAGTTCCCGGTTTGGTTATAAATGAGTAAGGAAATCCGTACCCAAAGTTCCGCTTAAAGTTATTTAAACTTCCGTAAATGTGTCAATTTCTGCTGATTTGACAATGATTGTTATTGGACAATGGGAGACACTGTATTGTTATAATTTTAAAGAATTCATTGATTTGAGATGGACCCAAAATTAACAAATTTGAAGGGGTTAGCCTTTGTGAAATTTTTGGCAAAAACTTAAAACTCACAAACAGGGCGATTTTACTACTGCCCACGTCTACTCTAAGTTAGTCGTGATGATGACAGTGACAGTTCCCGGTTTGGTCATAATGAGTAATAAATCCGTACCCAAAGATCCCGCTTAAAATTAAATAAAACTTCCGTAATCGTCAATTTCTGTCCGATTTGACAATGAGTAGTTATTTTGAACAATGGGAGGAACTCTATTTAATTAATTTTTAAGAATTGTATTGATTTGAGAACGGAACAAACAATTAACAAATTTGATAAGGGGTTAGCCTTTGTGAATTTTTTGCAAAAAAAATTCAATCTGCCACAAACAGGTCGAGTCTACTTCCTGCCCACGTGTATCTTAGTTAGTTGTGCTGATGACAGTGACAGTTCCCGGATTGGTTCATTTAAATGAGTAGAAATCCGTACCCAAAAGTCCCGCTTAAAATAAAAATCAAAATTCCGTAAATCTGTCAATTTCTGTCGATTTGACGAATGAAAAAAAAATTTGGTTATTGACAAAGGAGAAACTCTATTGTTAACAATTTTAAATAATATATTGATATTTGAGACGGACCCAAAATTAACAAATTTGTTAAGGGGTTAGCATTTGTGAAATTTGGCAAAAAATTCATACATACACAACAGGCGATTCTATACTGCCTACGTTACTGTATAGAGTCGTAATAATTGACTGTGACAGTTCCCGGTTTGGTTCTAATAAGTAGGAAATACCGTACCCAAAGATCCCGCTCCAAGTTAAATAAACTTCCGTAAATCTGTTCAATTTCCGTCCGATTGACATTCGAATTGGTTATTGACAATGAGAGAACTCCCTTGTTAATAATTTTGTAGAATTATTGATTTGAGACGGAAACCAAAATTAACAAATTTGTTAAGGGGTTAGCCTTGTGAATTTTAAGGCGAAAATTCCACTGCACAAACAGGGCGATTCTATCTACTGCACTCGTGTACTCTATAGTAGTCGTGATGATTGACGTGACAGTTCCCGGTTTGGTTCATAAATAAGTAAGATATCCGTAACAAAGATCCGCTCAAAGTTAATAACTTCCGTAAATCTGTCATTTCTGTCAGATTTGACAATGAATGGTTATTTGACAATGGGGAGAACCTATTGTAATAATTTAAAGAAATTATTGATTTGTGAGTGGACCCAAAATTATAAACAATTGATAAGGGTTAGACTTTGTGAAATTTTTTGGCAAAAAATTCAACTGCACAAACAGGGCGATTCTACTACTGCCCAACGTATAACTCTATAGGTTAGTCGTGATGATTGACAGTGACAGTTCCGGTTTGGTTCATAAATGAGTAGAAATCCGTACCCAAGATTCCCGCTTAAAATTAAATAAAACTTCCGTAAATCTGTCAATTTCTGCCGATTGACAATGAATTGTTATTTGACAATGGAGAACCTCTATTGTAATAATTTTTAAGGGCATTTATTGATTTTGGAGGACGGACCCAAAATTAACACAAATGATAAGGGGTTAGCTTTGTGAATTTTTTTGCAAAAAAATTCAATTGCCCACAAACAGGGCCGATTCTACTTCTGCCAACGTGTACTCTTTAGTAGTTGTGATTGATTGACAGTACAGTCCACGGTTTGGTATAAATGAGAAGAAATCCGTACAAAGTTCGCTTAAAGTTATTTAACTTCCGTAAATCTGTCAATTCTGGCTGTTTCGACAATGAATTGTTATTTGACAATGGGAAAGTTTTGCACGCTAATGTTAATAATTTTAAAGAAATTTATTGATTTTGAGATGGACCCAAAATTAACGAAATTTGATAAGGGGTTAGGCTTTGTGAATTTTTTGGCAAAAAATTCACGGCACAACAGGCGATTCTATACTGCCCACGTCTCACTTATAGTCGTCGTGATGATTGACAGTGGACAGTCCCGTTGTTTATTAAATGAGTGAAGAAATCCGTACCAAAGATCCCGCTTAAATTAAATAAACTTCCGCTAAATCTGTCAATTTTGTCCGATTGACAATGAATAGTTATTTGACAATGGGAGAACTCTAGTGTTAATAATTTTAAAGAATTTATTGATTTGGAGGACGGACCCAAAATTAGCAAATTTGATAAAGGGGTTAGCCTTTGTGAATTTTTTACAAAAAATTCAACTGCACAACAGGTCATTTACTTCCTGCCCACGTGTATCTATAGTTAGTTGTGATGATTGAGCGGACCCCAGTTTCCCGTTTGGTCATAAATGAGGTAAGAAATCCGTACCCAAAGTTCCCGCTTAAAGTTATTTAAACTTCCGTCATCTGGCCAATTCTGTCCGATTTGACAATGAATGGTTATTTGACAATGGTTGAACTCTATGTTAATAATTTAAAAATATATTGATTTGAGACGGAACCCAAAATTAACAAATTTGTTAAGGGTTAGCCTTTGTGAAAAATTTGGCAAAAAATTCAACTCGCACAACAGGCGATTTACTATGCCTACGTCTACTGTATATGTTAGTCGGATAATTGACTGAACAGTTCCCGGTTGGTTCATAAATAGTAAGAAATCCGTACCCAAAGATCCGCTCAAGTTAAATAAACTTCCGTAAACTGTCAATTTCCTGTCCGATTTGACATTGAATTGGTTATATGGACAATGCAGAGAACTACCCTTGTAATAATTTTGTAGAATATATTATTTTCGGACGTACCCAAAATTAACAAATTTGTAAGGGTTAGCCTTTGTGAATTTTTTTGCAAAAATTTTATATCTGCACAACAGGTCGATTCTACTTCTGCACACGTTGTTTACGTCTATAGTTAGTTGTGATGATTGACAGGACAGGTTCCCGGTTTTGGTTCATAAATGAGTAAGAAATCCGCTACCCAAAGTTCCCGCTTAAAGTTATTAACTTCCGTCAATCTGTCAATTTCTGTCCGATTTGACAATGAATTGGTTATTGACAATGGGAGAACTCTATTGAGTAATAATTTTAAAGAATATATTAATTTGAGTACGGACACAAAATTAACAAATTTGTTAGGGTAGCCTTTGTGAAATTTTGGCAAAAATTTCAACGCACAACAGGGCGATTCTACTACTGCCTACGTTCTACTGTATAGTAGTGCGTGATAATTGACTGTGACAGTCCGGTTTTGTTCATAAATAAGTAAGGAAATCGTACCCAAAGATCCCGCTCAAAATTAAATAAACTTCCGTAAATCTGTCAATTTCTGTCGATTTGACATTGAATTGGTTATTTGACAATGAGAAACCTCCTGGTTAATATTCTTGGTAGAATATTTGATTTTGAGACGGACCCAAAAATTAACAAATTTGTTAAGGGGTAGCCTTTGTTGAATTTTTGGCGAAAATTCAATGCACAACAGGGCGATTCTACTACTGCACACGGTACTCTATAGTTAGTCGTGATGATTGACAAGTGACAGTTCACCGTTGGTTCATAAATAAGTAAGAACATCCGTACCCAAAAGTATTCCTCCAAGATTTTCAAATAAACTTCCGTAAATCTATCAATTTCTGTGATTGACAATGATGGTGATTTGACAATGGGAGGAACTCTAGTGTTAAGTAATTTAAAAGAATTTATTGATTTTGAGACGGACCAAAATTAACAAAAGTTGTATAAGGGGTAGCCTTTGTGAATTTTTTGGCAAAAAATTCAACTGCACAACAGGGCGATTCTACTACTAGCCCACGTCTACTCTATAGTAGTCGTGATGAGTGACAGTGACAGTTCCCGGTTTGGTTCATAAATGAGTAGAAATCCTACCAAAGATACCGTTTAAAGTTAAATGAACTCCGTAAATCTGTCAATTTCTGTCCGATAGACAATGAATTGGTTATTTGACAATCGGGAGAAACTCTATGTTAATAAATTTTTAAAGAATGTAGTGATTTGGAGATGGACGCCAAAAATTAACAAATTTGATAAGGGGTTAGCCTGTGAATTTTTTGGCAAAAAATTCAAACTGCCACACAGGGCGATTCTAACTACTGCCCACGACTACTATTATAGTTAGTCGTGCATGGATGACAGTGACAGTTCCCCGTTTTTTTTTTTTAGTCATAATGAGTAAAAATCCGTACCAAAGATCCCGCTTATAAATAAATAACCTCCGTAAATCTGTCATTTCCTGTCCGATTTGACATGAATTGGTATTTGGACAAGGGAGAACTATATTGTTAATAATTTTTAGAATTTATTGATTTGAGACGGACCAAAATTAACAAAATTTGTAAGGGGTTAGCCTTTGTGAATTTTTTTAGCAAAAATTCAACTGCACAACTGGGCGATTTCTACTTCTGCCCGTGTACGATATAGTTAGTGGGATGATGACAGTGACAAGTTCCCGGTTTTGGTTCATAAATAAGTAAAGAAATCCGTACCCCCCCCCCAAAGATCCGCTTAAAGTAAAATAAACTTACCGTAATCACTGTCACAGTTCTGGTCTGATTTGACAGTCAATTGGTTATTTGACAAGGGAGGAAACCTCTATTTGTTAATAATTTTAAATAAATATTGATGTTTGAGACGGACCCAAAATTAAACAAATTTGTTAAGGGGCGTATAGCCTTTGTGAATATTTTGGCAAAAAATTCAACTGCACAACCAGGCCATTCTACTACTGCCTACGTTACTGTATAGTAGTCGTGATAATGACAGTGGACTAGTTCCCGTTATGGTAATAAATAAGTCAGAAACTCGTATACCAAAGATCCCGCTGAAAGTTAAATAAACTTCCGTAAATCTGTACAATTTCAATGTCCGATTCTACAATGAATGGGTTATTTGATAATGAGAGAACTCCTTGTTAATAATTTGTAGACTATATTGATTTTGAGACGGACCCAAAAATAACAAATCTTGTTAAGGCTTTGTGAATTTTTTGGCGAAAAATTCAACTGCAAACAGGGCGGATTCTTCTACTGCCACGTGTATCCTATAGTTAGTCGTGATGATTGACAGTGGACAGTTCCCGGTTTGGTTCATAAAAAAAGTAAGGAAACCGTACCAAGATCCGCGCATAGTTAAATAAACTTCCAGAATCTGTCAATTTCTGTCCGATTTGCAAGAATTGGTTATTTGACAATAAGAGAATCCTTGTCAATAATTTTGTAGAAATATGATTGTGAGACGCGACCCAAAATAACAAATTTGTTAAGGGGTTAGCCTTTGTGAATTTTTTAGTGAAAAATTCAACTGCACAACAGGGCGATTCTATTACTGCACACAGCTGTACCTCTATAGTTAGTCGTGATGATGACAGTGACAGTTCCCGGTTTTGGTTCATAAATAAGTAAGAAATCCGCTACCCAAAGATCCCGCTTAAATTAAAATAAACTCCGTAAATCTGTCCAATTTCTGTCTGATTTGACAGTAAAATGGTTATTTGACAATGGAGAACTCTATTAAATAATAAATTTGAAAGAATATATTGATTTGAGACGGAGCCCAAAATAACAAATTGATAAGGGTTAGCCTTTTGAATTTTTTTGCAAAAAATTCAAAACTGCACAACAGGGCGATTTACTACTGCACACGTCTACTTGTATAGTTAGGTCGTGATGATTGACAGTGACAGTCCGGTTTGGGTTCATAAAATAAGTAGAAATCCCGTACCCCAAATATCCTCTCAAATTTAACTAAACTTCCGAATCTGTCAAATTTTGTCCGATTTGAAAATGAATTGGTATTGACAAGGGAAGAAACTCTAGTGTATAATAATTTAAAAGCATTTATTGATTTTGAGACGGCCCCAAAATTCAAAAATTTGTTAAGGGTTAATTTTTTATAAACATTTGTGAATATTTTTTTTTGTCAAAAAATCAACTGCACAACAGGGCGATCTACTACTGCTACTACGTCTATGTTAGTTAGTCGTAAAATTGACTGTGACAGTTCCAGGTTTGGTCATAAATAAGTAAGAAAATCGTACCCAAAGATCCGCTCAAAGTTAAATAAAACTTCCGTAAACTGGTCAATTTCTGTCCGATTTGACACTTGAATTGGTATTTTGACAATTTTTTAGAGAACTCCCTGTTAATAATTTTGTAGAATATATTGATTTGAGACTGAACCAAAATTAACAAATTTGTTAAGGGGTTAGGCCTGTGCTTTAGGCGAAAAATCAACTGCCACAACAGGCGATTCTGACTACTGCACTCGTGTTACTCTATAGTTAGTCGTGATGATTGACAGTGACATTCCCGGTTTGGTTCATAAAATAAGTAAGGATATCCGTACCAAAGATTCCGCTCAAAGTTAATAATACTTCCGTGAAATCTGTCAAGTTTCTGATTCCGATTGACAAATGAATGGTTATTTGAGCAATGGGAGAACTGTAGTGTGTAATAATTTTAAAGAAATTATTGATGTTTGAGATGGACCCAAAATTAACAAATTGATAAGGGGTTTTGCCTTTGTGAATTTTTGGCAAAAAAATTCAACTGCCACACAGGGGATTCTACTACTGCCCACGTCTACTTCTATAGTTAGTCTGATGATTGGACAGTGGACAGTTCCCGGTTTGAGTCATAAATGGAGTAAGAACATCCGTACCCAAAGATCCCGCTTAAAATCTAAAATAAACTCCGAAATCGTCAATTTCCTGTCCGATGACAATGAATTGGTTATTTGACAATGGGAGAACTTATGGTTAATAATTTTTAGACATTATTGATTTTGAGACGGACCCGAAAATTAACAAATTGATAAGAGGGTTAGCCTTGTGATTTTTTTGCAAAAAATTGCAACTGCACAAAGGCGATTCTACTTCTGCGAACGTGTACTCTATAGTTAGTCTGTGATGATTGAACCCTCTGACAGTTCCGGTTTGTTATAAATGAGTAAGAAATCGACCAAAGTTTCCCGCTTAAAGTTATTTAAACTCTCCGTAACATCTGTCAATTCTGTCTGATTTGACAATGAATGGTTGATTTGACAATGGGAGAACTCTATGTTAATATTTTAAAGAATATTGATTTTGAGATGGACCCAAAATTAACAAATTTGATATAGGGTTAGCCTTGTGAATTTTTTGGCAAAAAATTAAACTGCACAACAGAGGCGATTTTACTACTGCCCAGCGTCACTCTATAGTTAGTCGTGATGATTGACAGTGACAGTTCCGGTTTGTGGTCAGTTAATTGAGTAAGAAATCAGTACCAAAAGATCCCGCTTAAAATTTAAATAAACTTCCGAAATCTGCAATGTCTGTCTATGACAATGGAATTAGGTATTTTGACAATGGGAGGGAACTCTATTGTTAATAAATTTTAAGAATTTATGATTTGAGACGGACCCCAAAATTAACAAATTTGAAAGGGGTTAGCCTTTGTGAATTTTCTTTTTTTTGCAAAATTCAACTGCACAACAGGTCGATTCTACTTCTGCCCAAGTGTAATCGTATAGTTAGTTGTGTGATTGTACAGTGACAGTTCCCGGTATTGGTTCATAAATGGTAAGAAAACTTTACCCAAAGTTCCGCTTAAATAAATAAACTTCCGTAATCTGTCCAATTTCTGTCGATTTTGACAATGAATTGGTTATTTTGACAACGGGAGAACTCTATGTTAATAATTTTAATAATGATATTGATTTGAGACGACCCAAAATTCAAACAAATTTGTAAGGGTTAAGCATTTTGTGAAATATTTTGGCAAAAAATTCAACTGCACAACAGGGCGATTCTTACTATGCCTACGTGACTGTATAGTTAGTCTTAATAAGTGGACTGTGAACAGTTCCCGGTT
Source organism: Sweltsa coloradensis (assembly GCA_024449915.1). NCBI lineage: Eukaryota > Metazoa > Arthropoda > Insecta > Plecoptera > Chloroperlidae > Sweltsa > Sweltsa coloradensis. The sequence continues at coordinate 3,580 of JAMZAV010003624.1, read as the reverse complement.
GGTTCATAAATAAGTAAGAAATCCGTTACCCAAAGATCCCGCGCAAAGTTAAAATAAACTCCGTAAATCTGTCAATTTCTTGTCCGATTTGACATTGAATTGGTTATTGACAATGAGAGAAACTCATTGTTAAATAATTTTGTGAGAATATATGATTTGAGACGGAAACCAAATTAACAAATTGTTAAGGGGTTAGCCTTTGTGAATTTAAGGCCGAACAATTCAACTGCACAAACAGGCGGATTCATACTACTGCACTCGGTACTCTATAGTTAGTCGTGATGAGTGACAGTGACAGTTCCGGTTGGTTCATTAAATAAGTTAAGATATCCGTACCCAACGATCCCGCTCAAAGTTAAAAACTTATCGTAAATCTGTCAATTTCTGTTCGATTTGAGAATGTAATTGGTTATTTGACAATGGGAGGAACTCTATGTTAATAATTTAAATGAAATTAATGATTTTGAGATGGACCCAAAATTAAACAATTTGATAAGGGTTAGCCTTGTGAATTTTTTGGCAAAAAATTCAACTGCCCACAACAGGGCGATTTTACTGACTGCAACGTCTACATCGATAGTTAGTCGTGGTGATTGACCAGTGACAGTTCCCGGTTTGGTTCATAAATTTTGAGTAAGAAATCCGTACCCAAAGACCCGCTTAAAATTTAAATAAACTTCCGTAAATCTGTCAATTTCTGTCCAGAGGGCTCCCCCAATGCCCCAACAGGAACTCGGAGAGAACAGCAAGGAAGACACACAAGAAGGTTCCCCAGTAGTATCCCCCCAAGGAGAATCGCGAACGGGATTTAGAAACTGACAAGGGCCCCACCCACCACGAGACGGACACCTCCTCAGAGTCGCATCCCTACCAAAGCAGGACCCACACCACCAACCGGATTGTGTGTGCCGTGGGGTTTGGAATGTTGGTGGTGGGATGACTTGATACTTAGCTGCCGGAATGGGGAGGGACTGGGGGTGGTGTAAGGTGTTGAGAGATTGACAATGAATGGTTATATTGACAATGGAGAACTCTATTGTTAAATAATTTTAAGATTATTGATTTTGAGACGGACCCAAAATTAACAAATTTGATAAGGGGTAGCCTTTGTGAATTTTTTTGCAAATAATTCAAACTGCACAAAAGGCGATTCTATTCGCGCAGACGTGTACTCTAATAGTTAGTTGTGATGATGGACAGTGACAGTTCCCTGTTTGGTTATAAATGAGTAAGAAATCGTACCCAAAGTTCCCTTAGAAGTATTTTAAATTCCGTAAATCTAGTCAAATTTCTGGCTGATTTGACAATGAATTGGTTATTTGACAATGGGAGAAACCTCTATTGTTAATAATTAAAGAATTTATTGATTTTGAGATGGACCCACAATTAACAAATTTGACAAGGGGTTAGCCTTTGTGAATTTTTTGGCAAAAAATTCAACTGCACAACAGGGCGCTTCTATAATGCCCACGTTACTCTATAGTTAGTCGTGGATGATGACAGTGACAGTTCCCGGTTTGGTTCAAATGAGTAAGAAATCCGTACCCAAAGATCCCGCCCTACAAATTAAAATAAAACTATTCGTAAATCTGGTCAATTTCTGTCCGATTGCATGGAATAGTTATTTGACAATGAGGCGAACTCTATTGTTATAATTTTTAAGAATTTATTGATTTGGAGACGTACCCAAAATAGCAAATTTGATAAGGGTTTAAGCCTTTGTGAATTTTTTACAAAAAATTCAACTGCACAACAGGTCGATTCTACTTCTGCCCACGTGTACTTATAGTTAGTTGTGATGAGACAGTGACAGTTCCCGGTTTGGTTCATAAATGAGTAAGAAATCCGTACCCAACGTTCCAGCGTAAAGGTTTATTTAAAACTTCCGTAAATCTGTCAATTTCTGTCCGATTTGACATGAATTGGTTATTTGACAATGGAGAACTCTTTGTTAATAATTTTTAAATAATATTGATTTTGAGACGACCCAAATTAAAATTTGTTAAGGGTTAGCCTTTGTGAATTTTTTGGCAAAAAATTCAACTGCACAACAGGGCGATTCTACTACTGCCTCGTTACTTATAGTTAGTCGTGATATTGACGTGACAGTTCCCGGTTTGGTTCATAAATAAGTAAGAAATCCGTACCCAAGATCCAGCTCAAAGTTAAATAAACTTCCGTAAATCTGTCAATTTCTGTCCGATTTGAACAATAAATTGGTTATTTGACAATGAGAGAACTCTATGTTTAATAATTTTTAAGAATTTATTGATTTTGAGACGGACCCAAAATTAACAAATTTGATAAGGGGTTAGCCTTTGTGAATTTTTTGGCAAAAAATTCAACTGCACAACAGGGCGATTCTACTACTGCACCGTGTACTCTATAGTTAGTCGTGATGATTGACAGTGACAGTTTCCCGGTTTGGTTCATAAATAAGTAAGAAATCCGTACCCAAAGATCCCGCTCAAAGTTAAATAAACTTCCGTAAATCTGTCAATTTCTGTCCGATTTGACAATGAATTGGTTATTTGACAATGGGAGAACTCTATTGTTAATAATTTTAAAGAATTTATTGATTTTGAGACGGACCCAAAATTAACAAATTTGATAAGGGGTTAGCCTTTGTGAATTTTTTGGCAAAAAATTCAACTGCACAACAGGGCGATTCTACTACTGCAAACGTGTACTCTATAGTTAGTCGTGATGATTGACAGTGACAGTTCCCGGTTTGGTTCATAAATAAGTAAGAAATCCGTACCCAAAGATCCCGCTCAAAGTTAAATAAACTTCCGTAAATCTGTCAATTTCTGTCCGATTGACAAGAATTGGTTTTTGACAATTGGGAGAACTCTATTTTTGAAGATTTTTAAAATTTATTGATTTTGAGCTCAAATATTAAAAAATTCAATGTTAGGCCGATTTGTACTTTTTTGCAACGATTCACTGTATAAGTGTGATATTACACTGACAGTTCGGTTTTGTTAAAATGTAGAAATTGAACAGCAAAGTTCCCGCTTTAGTTAAATAAAACTTCCGTAAATCTGTCCTTTCGTCGATTTGACATAATTGTATTTGACAATGAGAACTCATTGTTTAATTTTGAAATATATTGATTTGAGACGGACCCAAAATTTAACAATTTGTTAAGGGGTTAGCCTTGGAATATTTGGCAAAAATTCAACTGCAGCACAGGCGATTCTACTACTGCCACGTCTACTGGTCATAGTAGTCGTGATATTGACTGTGAAGTTTCGGTTTGGTTCATAAATAAGTAAGATATCCTACAAAGATCCCCTCAAAGTTAAATAAATTCGTAAATCTGTCATTTCTGTCCGATTTGACATGAATTGGTTATTTGACAATAAGAGAACTCCCTTGTTATAATTTTTGTAGAATATATTGATTTTGAGACGGACCCAAATTAACAAATTTGTTAAGGGGTTAGCCTTTGTGAATTTTTTGGCGAAAAATTCAACTGCACAACAGGGCGATTCTACTACTGCACTGACTGTACTCTATAGTTAGTCGTGATGATTGACAGTGACAGTTCCCGGTTTGGTTCATAAATAAGTAAGAA
>JAMZAV010003623.1:0-124073 GCA_024449915.1 Sweltsa coloradensis | reverse complement strand
TAATTGAGGTCTAAAAAAAGGGCCAATAAGTTCATGCGCCCTTCTGCATTTCCGCACTCATACACAAACTTGACTACATCTTAAAAAAGCTTGGCAAATTAGAATTTAAAACTATATTAAATATAAAACTTAATAAAAAAATTATATTTTGTCAAGCTTTTCAAAGATATGGTCACGAGCAATTGTAAGACTTAGCCCTTCCTTTAGATTTTCAATGTATATGTACAATGCTTGGATGTCGTTTTACAAACAATGTTTTGTATTTATGTTAGAGTTTCGGAAACCACTTGCTGTGACATCGTCAAGTGAAGAGAGGGATCCTCGACGACGACCGCCAGAGCTCGCCTCTGGTTTCGGGGATTAATATGCTCACCAACTCACGGGCTGATCTCAGCAAGATGGACTTTATCTCTTTCCTCACCTCACGATCAGCAGAGCAACACTGGGCCAGATTCTACCCCGGGCCCAGACGGTGGCTTCCACATTGTCTTCAACATCTTTTACATTCAACAGTTACACCACATTCAAATGAAGAATAAACATAAATAAACGATGACAACTCCACAATCTTGACCGTTTCTGCTTATCTCACAACTTCCGTTTTTTTCCATGTTGGTAAACTTTCCCCTCCACAAAAACTACTATTTCCAAACGAATGAATGAACGCCGAGTGGGCGTTAGGCTGCACATGCGTCATAGCGTCCAGTTGTATGACCTGTGAACCGTGACCCGTGACAATCCGATCGTTCAATACAATCTCTCCGTCGTATGTTTCAACTTCCTGGAATACAGATGTGTCCAAACTACTTCCATAAGCACAATCGCTGGGAAAAATAATTATCATCTTTGAACACGCCGTCAGTGGTTAAGACATCACAGAGTCATTTAAGTATGACGTAATTTGTGTCGCAATCGCATAATTGACCGTTAAGTTAAACGTTAATTTGTCAAAAGGATTGTTCTAAAGATTGGTACGAAGTTTTTCTAGGGGTGCACGTGGTTTTAGTGCACGATGCGATCACGTGATCTGATCGTATGTTCGTAGAACCCTGACTCTGAACATCTGGTTTCAGACCTCGAGTTGACCAGGTCAGCTAAAAAGGCAAGCACAATTACTAAACTATACCAAACTTCCCTCCGTTGTAATTCCTAGTATTTACAACTGATAAGCATAGAATGTTTAGTAAATACGTTGATTGATTGAACCCAATACCAGCTCGTTGCCTACTCCTTTCGAAAAGTACCAAGGGGACTAAGACTGTGTAACCTTGACAGTCGTATAGGTTCCTCCACTAACCCGGACTGCCGAGCAGACGTCGAAGAGAACGAAGCCGTTACTCTAGCTCTCGAACTCTCCATCTGCTCTAGCCAGCAATAATACGTAAGATTCAGTGAAGAGCGGTTACCCACTCTACCCCTGACTACGCCCGAGTTTGAACCGGTTCAACTACCTCGGCTAAACCGCTGGCTTAGTAAATACTTAATCGGTGCAATCGCGGCAAAGTGCAAACACTATACGCGTTTCCAAGCAAAGATAGATGGCAGCACTAAAACGCAACATGTCGGACCGATCGGTGATAGAGGCGAGCTGCTTACGGCGGGCGCTGTATATTCAATTAGGTTCAACTTGATTTTTGTTACATTTCTGATCATTTGCGAAAACATTGTTGATTGTGTCATATCGTCCGCGTATGTAATTAGTAAAATTCGTAAGTTTTGGGGATCGGCTTTATTAAAAACGGAATTTAATGTCATTTTAAATTACAACAAATAATTGAGATTATTTGATGATATTAGATGGAAAAGAACAAACCACACTGTTAAACTATTAAATACAGATACAAGTATATCAAATAATGTTGAATGATGAAGATCGATGATATTTTGCCAAGAAAATGTTGCCCACCAATACTAATAATTTCAATAATTTACTTGATATATCTAAAATCAAAAGAGTTTCTAGAAAATTATAGCCCTACACTTTTTTGCACGTTTTCTACATCGTTTTACAATGTAAACGCAATCGGAGTAGGCCTATTTGTATTTATCTACTATACACTTAGGACTACTGTTTTATTTAAATATACATTTTATTAAAAGTAGGCCTATTGAATAGCTGATGGCCTATTTTTATTATTGTTTTGTATGTCAATAATGGCATGACGCGTCATTCTGCAGGCAGCTTTAAAATCTTGTAGGTCATATCATTATACTTATTCTAGTTATAATATTTAAATCGTATTTATTATGATATTATGTATAATATTATGTATAATATAATATGATAAATGAACAATGACGGTAAACGGTATGTAGGCCTACATTAATTATATAAGGTAGAAAAGGTGTTGGGAATTGTACATATTAAGCTCTAATACAATTATTATTATTATTATTATTGTTGTTATTGTTTTTTTATTATTATTATTATTATTATTATTATTATTATTATTATTATTATTATTATTATTATTATTATTATTATTATTTTCTTGCTTGATGCTTTCACAGCCCGAAATATTAGAGAAATCAAATATTTTACGAGTCATTTCGCTGTGTTCGTTTTTTATTAAATTACCTGACGTTTCGATACGTCTGTGCGTATCATCATCTGAGGCAACACTGAAAAACTTTACATTTGAGATTGTTTTTGTTGAATTCTTTTGCTTCTTCTTTGGCTCTGATTTTCATTGTCCAAAGAACTAGAAACATCTTGACTTCCTTGATGCTGTGCTGCTGCTGCTGCTGCTGCTGTTGTTGTTGTGGCAGTGGTGGTGGTGGTGGTGGTGGTTTTTGTTGTTGTTGTTTGTTGTTGTCGTCTTGAGAGTAGTTTCCCTATCATCGGACTCCATGTTTTGCTTAATTTAAAACCACCAATATCCCCATTAAAATTATTGGGGTGCTTGGCAATTTCAATCGATTCTCTTATGAGTCGAGGAAAAAGGTTTTCTTCTGTGCATAAAATTTTGGTATCTTCAAAAAGGATCTTGTGCGTGGGATCATTAGCATTTTCCACCACGTGTTTTGCTACTGCCGAAAGGTCCTCTCTGTCTGTCTGTCTGTCTCTGTGTCGATTGAAATTGCCAAGCACCCCAATAATTTTAATGGGGATATTGGTGGTTTTAAATTAAGCAAAACATGGAGTCCGATGATAGGGAAACTACTCTCAAGACGACAACAACAACAACAACAACAACAAACCACCACCACCACCACCACTGCCACAACAACAACAGCAGCAGCAGAGCAGCAACAGCATCAAGGAAGTCAAGATGTTTCTAGTTCTTTGGACAATGAAAATCAGAGCCAAAGAAGAAGCAAAAGAATTCAACAAAAACAATCTCAAATGTAAAGTTTTTCAGTGTTGCCTCAGATGATGATACGCACAGACGTATCGAAACGTCAGGTAATTTAATAAAAAACGAACACAGCGAAATGACTCGTAAAATATTTGATTTCTCTATTATTATTATTATTATTATTATTATTATTATTATTATAATAATTATTATTATTATTATTATTATGACTTTATTTATATTAAATTATCATAATAACACTAAAGAAGTATATCTTAATTAAAAAGTGCCATAAGAAGCGAGCGATACTATACTGTAAGTGTGTGTTTACTATGAGTTGTGAACATTCTTGACGGTTTGAATTTGATTTAGTATTTATCGTACCCTGTTAGCCTATATTTAGTATATAGCCTGTAACTACCAATGATTTATTATGATATTACAATTAGAGAATTGTAATATGGATACAAATGCCATCCTCGGTGTCTCATGGGTGCATGGGGCATATTGGAGAGCGATTTTATCATTTTGGTGCACCCCCATGCTTTTGATTATCATCAATTAACAACATTTTGGGAGAGCAACGACAATTTACCTGTGATTGTACATATTTTTAAGTGACAAACACGGAATGACATGTGTTCTTCAGGTATGCATATAGCGCGCTCCTCCGACTATCACTGATCGGACAGTTGCATTTTTCGCCACCAGGTATAGCAACCCCTTTGATTGGAAACGCGTATTGCCGTGAAACGGTATTTTTCATGATTAAAAAATAAACACATTCATATTTAGAGTCTACCCACTCAGTCATAACTGATTTTCATGGGGGAACATTGAATTTAAAGCCGACCAAACCAACCCTGTAGGCTCCGACACCATCGACAAGCGAACAATGACCAACTAGAGACTAGCATATTATTTACGTAGGAACATAATTCATAATTCACAATTTTAATTTGTTGTCTATTTTATTATTGTTAAAATGTATATTGTGTAAAATATGTAAATTAATTGTAATTGTTGTTCTGTATCGAAAGGCAACTTTATTATTCAAACGTAGAACTTACGTCTAAAAATTAAAGTTAAATAAAGCAGGAACAATCAATCAATCAATCAATCAATCAATCAATCAATCAATCAATCAATCAATCAATCAATCAATCAATCAATCAATCAATCAATGATTAAAGTCCTTGAAGAGAGACAATCTTTTCCTTTTCGGAGGGTTCAACAAAACATTGTTCTTATAGTTCTTCAGCCAGCGGTTTAGCTGAGGTCGTTTAGCCGGTTCTAACTCGAACGCCGAAGTTAAGCAACTTTCGGGCGTGGTCAGGGGTAGAGTGGGTGACCGCTCTGCCCTGAAACTCACGTATACCGCTGGCTAGAGCAGATGAAAGGGTTCGAGAGCTAGTGTAACGTCTTCGTTCTCCTCGACGTCTGCTCGGCAGTCTGGGCTAGTGGAGGAGCCTATATGACTTTTAAGGTTACACCGTCCTTTCGGATGAGACGTTAAGCCCCCTTGGTACTTTTCGAAAGGAGTAGGCTACGTGCCGGTACCGGGTTTCCCATCCTCCCTTCTGTTCATACTTCATCCTCATATATCACCACTCACCATCTCGAATAGCCTTGGCCCTTAGTGCATGGCAAACGCGGTGGAATAGCCTTAAGGCTATTCCACCGCGTTTTCCTATTTTCCAAAATATGCTACTAAGTTAAAATATAGTGAATGGCTTTGAAACATGGCTATTTTAGAAAATCAAAATATTTTTTCCAAATTTTTCTGATCCGGTACACGGCCAATATAGCCACCTCAAAATAATTTCAAACTTCAATTCGCCAGGGCACACCATTCAACGTAGGGTGTTGTGCTTTTGTGACATTAATTTTCAACTGTTTTTCTTTGGACTGACTGAGAGAAAACAGATTTATTTTAACAATTGTCTTTCCTGCGAATTTTTTCGTTTGGCGGTACAAATCGGTAAAAAAATACCGCCAGACGAAAAAATTCGCTGGAAAGACAATTGTTAAAATAAATCTGTTTTCTCTCAGTCAGTCCATAGAAAAACAGTTAAAAATTAATGTCACAAAAGCACAACACCGTACGTTGAATGGTGTGCCCTGGCGAATTGAAGTTTGAAATTATTTTGAGGTGGCTATATTGGCCGTGTACCGGATCAGAAAAATTTGGAAAAAATATTTTTGATTTTCTAAAATAGCCATGTTTCAAAGCCATTCACTATATTTTAACTTAGTAGCATATTTTGGAAAATAGAAAAACGCGGTGGAATAGCCTTAAGCAATATCAAATCAAATCATTCAAACATTCTTGTACTTACTGTAAGTGAATCTCATTTGAAATACTTACGAATACAGTCACATTATACTTCAAGCAGTCAATATGGGGTACCATTTTTTTTTGTAGAAATTCAGGTTCTTAGGGTACAATATTATGAAACTTCAATATTTTTCTGATAATATTTCGGCACAATATCTATTTCGGGTAAATTTAGGATTAAACGTAGCCTATTAATTTTAACTTATCATTGTTTTCCATACTTAGCTAAAAATATTTTTTTCTGATTTTTTGAATTTTTTGGTTTCAAAATTCAGCATGTTAGCCTATTTTTCAAATTCTCTGTTTTTTATTTTCCACACTTTTCGATTTTGGTTCATAATATTTAGGTATAAATGATAAAATATTCATAATATTACCAATTAGCACAATTGCCAAATGTAGTTAATATTAATGAAACTTTTAGAGCAGGTGATGGTTAATAATGTGATGAATTAGTTGGACTATACACTGCCTTTTTAAATAAAGAAAAACTATGTATGTAACGATATTTTGAAGACTATTCAGTCCTCTTCAACTGGTTTAATGACATTTGACAGTTACAACAGAAAGAAAAAACAAAAATTCAAATAATACATAAACAAATACATACTGCCATCTCAATTTCACAAGAAAACTCATGCCTACCATCTTATAAAAATGAAAACAGTTATGTTGCCAACTAACAATTAAGATAAAAAAAGATAAAAAAAAACAAAAAAAAAACACCTTTATAAGCTACGACTGGCTCTGGCTTGGAACAAAACCTTTCCAGATTAAAGGAAAGTAAATACTTGAAGTAATAATGATGTTGTTCTTTACAGCCATAAAGGCAGCCTCTTTTAACCGACGTTTATGCAGATTAGTTTCATGGAGAATGATAGAAGAGTCGTTCCAATTCACATAATGATGGTTCTCATAAACGTGTTCTGCTAGCCTTGAGGAACAAACTTTGTGTTGCGCTACATTAGTCTTATGTTCTTTTATCCTGACCTCCAGTGGTCTCTTGGTCTCACCAATGTAAATGTCACCACATTGACATGGTATCGAGTAGACCGCAAACTTGGACGATTGAGCATCATTCTTAGGCTTAGTCTTTGTTAAAATGCTTATGATAGTAGTCCTGTGGTAATGCAATATTTGATGAAGGCTAGACCAAGGCTAGTCACCTAAATATGTTTACCTATAATATAGATAGAATTCACTCTAGCCATATGATTTGCTTGCTTTTTTTGGTAAATTTGGAACATTAAAAAAAGGTTATTTTGGTATTTTTGGCATCTTTAAAAAGCTTCCCCTCAAAAAGGACGAGGATGACTCGTGAAAGTGCTCCAATGTTTGGATTAATCTTTTGCTATCCTCATGCTGCCCCGCGACCATATGATTCCAGACAGTTCAAACATCGCTGTAAAGATAAGCATCGAGTCATCGTTCCTAAGGTCAATCACTTGAAACCATTATCTTATGATTACATCACTTCTTGCGTATTGTTAAGTTTAACATAAGTTAACACATCGTAATCACAATTAAAAAACCCTTTATCCCATCTCTGATGCACACAATGAATCGCAATATAGAAAACAAAAATATGTATTGTAATTTTTGTTTTACAATTTTGTAGAACGTCTTCTCTTTAAGTTACGTCATGTTTAACTATCAAGCCCAGATTCTTCCTTCATCGGGACCAGCATGTTGGTTAAAACTTACTCTTGTGTCCTCTTTTACACCTCTATTGTCATCAATTACAGCCAAAGCGTACCTTTTGCCACCCCTTTTTTCCTCCCCCTTGACTGAAAAATTCTCTTACTTTACTTAAATGTTTTACTTTTATCCTCTTCATTGGACCTGTTTTCGAAGTAAGTCGTCTACATGGCCTATACTTCTTCACCTCTATAACTAGATTTGTGTAGGCCTACTTCAGAAAACCATGCACAATTCGTCATCGTCAAAATCGCCACTTTCTTCCGTTTCTTCACTATAGAGTGTCTTTGTGAATAACCTCTTCAAGGGCCTTCACTGCCGTAGGGCCTATCTGAAAGGTGCTGCAGTATGGTGATCACTCATAGATTGTTGAGAAAACGTGATGTGTGTGTCCATACTTACAACAGTATCCTCTTTGTCTGCTTCAATCGAGCTTGAGTGTTGGTAAATCACATTTTCTTCGCTCATATACCTAGACTTTAATCTAGTGTTAAGTATTCTTGTTAAACACTTCTTCGTTAGTAGTGTGGTTGTACATTACGTGCTCAGAAGGAATACCAATACCATACCTCGGAATTGGTGCTGTAAAATGTGTGATTTGTGCTTTAGAAGACGTCGCTTCAACAACATGTACCTGATCTTTGTACGTTTTCTGCCCAAAAGGACCTCCATTGCTATTTCAAGACATCGGTGATGTAATAGTTCTCGCTTTGAAATTAAGAAAATATCACTGATTCTGTAGATCTAGGGCAGCTGTAAATCTTCTTTCCAGATTCGGTAATCGAGTCTTCAGAGAACCTGATGCAGACTTCACTGGTGGAACCCAGTTCTTCTTGATCACTCAGTGGGTGCACACCGAGTGTAAGGTTGCTCGTTCCTGACTCTCCATCCGCCTCTTCTGTTTAACAAAACGGTTTGACAACAGGCATTATAATGATTATGATTAACATTTACAATCATATCAGGTAGTTTGGACTCATTAGGGACAGAAATGAATTGAGGTTTTAAGGGATGTAATGAGAAGAAACAATAATGTTTGGTGAATGTGAATAATTTAAAAGTGATTGTATGGGAGAAGCTACAGAAAAAGGGGCTTAAATGGTATGGGCATAATGATACGAAAGCAAAATATAATTGAGAGTATAAAAGCATCTAACAGCGGTCTAGCTCTGGTAACAACCATAGATGTTTGATTCAAAGAGAGGAGACATGGGTGCCATTTCCGCGGTGGTTAATATTGACCCTTTTTGCCATTATGATTACATGTCGATACAACTTTAGGAATGTTCTAATAGGTACACAATTCTCACCTGACTGTTCAGAAATGGTCGTCATTGATCCGGTGACAAACTCGTGAACAGAACTCGCTACTGATGAACTGGGTACAGAAAAGTCTGACGTTCGTGACTCCGAACAAGATTCACCGGTGCTCGATTCCGTTGTTCTAGATTGCGACAATCCCGATTCCAGTGTTTGTTCTTCATCTGTCGTGTCTCGAGAATTACTTCGTTTGGCTCCGTCAATGCTCGAGTCTCGTAGTTCAAGTTCGGGTTTCTTCGCGAACCTTCGCTTCTTTAGAAGGTGTGCTCGCCTCCACCCGCGCTTCACGGGAACCCCCCATAGTAATATCTTTCTTACACCTCGAGTAGCTTTAGCCCCGCACTTATTCTCTACAGATCCCAGTGACCGTTCTTCATCTGTTTCTTCATCACTTCGTTTTGCTCCGTCACTGCTCGTCAAGTCTTGTACCTCACGATCGCGTTTCTTCGCGAACATTTGCTTCTTTAGAAGGCGTGCTCGCCTCCACCCGCGCTTCACGGGAACCCCCCATAGTAATATCTTTCTTACACCTCGAGTAGCTTTAGCCCCGCACTTATTCTCTACAGAACCCAGTGACCGTTCTTCATCTGTTTCTTCATCACTTCGTTTTGCTCCGTCACTGCTCGTCAAGTCTTGTACCTCACGATCGCGTTTCTTCGCAAACCTTTGCTTCTTTAGAAGGCGAGCTCGCCTCCACCCGCGCTTCACGGGAACCACCCATAGTAATCTCTTTCTTACACCGCGAGTAGTTTTAACCCCGCACTTATTCTCTACAGATCCCAGTGACCGCTCTTCATCTGTTTCTTCATCACTACGTTTGGCTCCATCACTGCTCGTCGAGTTTTGTAGCTCATGTTCGGGTTTCTTCGCTAACCTTCGCTTCTTTATCGATCCGGTGAAGAACTCTTGAACCGAACTCGCTACTGATAAAAAGGGTCCAGAAAATTCTGACGTTTGTGACTCCGAATAAGAATCACCGGTGCTCGATTCCGATGTCCCTGATTGCAACGGTTCGGATCCCAGTGACCGTTCTTCATCTGTCCTGTCTTGAGAATCACTGTGTTTGGCTCCGTCACTGCTCGTCAAGTCTCGTAGCCAACGTTCGAGTTTCGTTGCGAACCTTCGTTTCTTTAGAAGGCGAGCTCGCCTCCAACCGCGCTTCACGGGAACCACCCATAGTAATCTCTTCCTTACACCGCGAGTAGCTTTAACCCCGCACTTAGTATCTACAGATTCCTGAGAACGAACATCTCTTACCTCTAACCTTGTTCCGCCCCCTTTGTTACTTTGTTTCGGAAAACGAGAAGGATGAACCGTCGTTTCGTTTAGTTCAGAAAGTGATTTAACAATAGCTTCATCCGATGCATGTTCACACCTGTTGAAATCGAAAGGCGAACTGTCTCCATTGTGAATAGTATTTTTCTTATATCTGAATGGCCATACTAAATTGTTTCCAGATTGAGCATTCTCATTTCTTTCAGCCTTGTATTCCATCTTAAGACTTTTGGTCTTATCAATATTCCCCAAAGGTTTTTCTTGCAATAACCTCCTTTCGTATTCCGTGCAAATATCATCTCTATGCCTATATCGATTACATTGGTCATCTTGTCTTCTGAATCCCAAATCAAGATTCCCATCGGACAGATATTTATTTCCATATTTAGTTTTAGTTTGCTGCAATCTTCTACATTCCAAACTCGAATAGTCTCCAGTAGGTGGCACACCATCCTTATTGTTTTGGCCTTGTGCAACTCGAGTTGTGGAACTAATCAGTTCACCAAAAGGTACAGTGTGGACATTGCCCACAACAAACTTTCCAAATTCAAACTGGTCAACAAATTCCTTCTTTGGCTCTGATTCCTTTGGGGTTTTCTTCCTCGCTCTTTCCCTGTTGATTTGCTTACGTAATATCCATCAAGCGGGGGACGGTTCGTGGCCACTTCAACCCTGTACGTTTGAAATGTATTCTTATTACTTTTCTTTTGCATCATGACGTCATCATATCTCGATTTGATAAACGGCGAGCTTAAATACTTGTCAGTAACTTTTGGTTCTTCAGTGCTGGTATTCTGAACCACTTCCATGAGCTTTGTCTCGTTGCCAGGTTTTATGAGAAGAGGTGGGTCAGCTAGTTTATACAATCGTTGAAATAATGAAATATTTGGTTTTCTCTGCAAAATCTCCAATGCTCTTTCATGGTCATCATCATCACTCTCGTTGTGAAGGATTCCCATACATTTCAACAATAAGACAACCGGAAGAAAAATAAGAAGGAATACTATAAAAAATATACAATCGCAAACAAGTTGCCACGATAGGTTCAGCACTATCTCTGAGACCTTTGCATCTTTGTTAAATGCACATCCTACATTGTTGCCGAATAATGGTGGCAATAAAGTACCAATAAAACCGCACAAGAGGTGTATCGGAATAATATTGCAATAATCTTCGATTTGCGATTGGAATAACCATTTCGCCCCGAAGTAAAATATCACGCCGGCAGCTATGCCCAAGAGCAATGATACCCCCGGTGTGTATCCGTCGACACCAGCTGAGATAATGACCATCCCAGATATCCCACCTTGGATGCAGCGCAACATCATCCAGTAGTCGATTCTGTCGTCCATGGCGAATTGTATAAGGACGACAACGAGGATGCCGCCTGCAAGAGCCATTATGTTGCCCATTAGGATCCCCCCTATGAAGCTATGCGAAGTGTTCATGTTAATGAAGAGGTTTTGGGGCATGGATAGAGCGAGGAGGCCGATTGTGAAGAGGAAATATCCGAGGGTACAAGTTGCCGGTGAGCTAGGAGGCAAGGAAGACTCGTTGATGTCGTCCAACAGGATCAAACGTCTCCCCAAGATGAAAATAGTTAGTAACGCTACGGTACCGGCGAAGACGTGGACAATCATGCAGCCTCCTATATCTTTATAAGATACGAGAAAGTCATTCAGCTCGGATCGGTGCATGAAACCGTTGTGGGTCCATATCCAGTGAATCATGAAAGGATCAATCACCGCCGCCATGATGAAGACGACTACGACAAGGCCTGCTAGATGCACTCGACCGGCGACCATGGTCGTGAAGATCCCGGTGGCCGCGATGATTGTCGACCAACCGGTTACGGCATTGTCCATCTTCGCGTCGTTGGAACCGATCCAGTGTGCCGTGCCGATGAGACGTCCCCAGTCTTTGCCGTAGGCGAGGGTGTAGCCGACGACGCAGTAAGCGGTCGACGCAGTAACGAGGTCGAAGAGATTGTGAAGGAGGATAAGGTTTGTGTCTTTGATTGGGATGGAGCCGAGTTGGATGAGAAGGAGACCGGCGCGCAGGAGGAAGACGAAGCCGGCGCGATACAAGGGGGAGATGGTGTCTCTGGCGCTGGGGTGGTCGTCGACACGGGTGATGTTGTACTTGTCCGGCTCGTCGAAGTAGGTCTCGGCGTAGAGGTCGGGGTTCACCAGCGGGATACCCTCCAGGCTCATATTTAAGTTTTAAGAGACTCTGGAAACAGAATACAACATTACAAGATTATATATTTTTCAGATGGGTAGGCCTATGGAATCAGATTGAACACCATTTTCTATTTTTTTCACCGTGTTTTTAACAGATAACCCACTGGGCTCAACCTGGTTGTTTTCTAAGGTCATGGAAAAATGCAACATTGCTAGAAAATATAACAACTGGTTCACCCCAAAATAAAAGGAACTTGTGCGGTTGGAGGGTAGAAACAAAAAACCTTCAAAACCTTTAACTTTGTAGTTTCATATGGAGATCTTCTTTGGTTGAAAGTCCTTTATAGGCCTACTTTAAAAATAGCAACGTTAAGGTTTTATAGACTGTTTTTGTTTTCACGTATTTTGGAGTATGAAAAACATGATGAGTTTTTGCCCCCCCAACTGAACAAGTTCCCAATAAAATAGGGAGCGAAGACACTTTAATCAACAGGTCGAGGATAAAAGAACGAAATAATGCCGTAAACTCTTGTGTTCAAATCTCGTATTGGTTGACGTGCCCCGTATTTATTTGTCAAGTGAGGGTAGGGTTGATGGTGGGCGTTGGGGCTTAGGCTAGCCCCACCACGTCTCATGGTTTTGTACAAGGTTTCCTTCAGTCAAAGATAATATGATTGTCCATTTTTGTCATACCGGTACTCATCAATTTGTAACTTACAGTTTGTGTGAGCACCTCCACCTATGACAAGTCAAAGCAGTGTCGAAGTCGAATGTTTCCAGGACTAGGGAAGATATCACATTGTGTTAAACTATCTTTAGAAAACACTTAAGTCAGTTGAATCCAGGAATATGAATGAGCGATAATAAAACGTCATTTTCATTTGACAAGAACACTGCACAAATAAACAAACAAATTGTGTGAAAACACGGCCACATGAAAGCAGAACGTATGACGCCCTCTGGATCGCTGTTTGGCGTTTTCTGTTCAATACAAGTTGTGTACAACGAGATTCGAAAAATGGAAATGCACGTTTTATTTTATTTCTGTGTTCTTCAGTGACAAACTGTTTCTTGAATAGCTCCGCTCTTTGTTTTGGGTGTTGGTTAAAATGTACATAATAATATGTCTTCCTTCTTGGGTCAATAGTTTAAAACTAGGCTCAAATATTAATAGTTGGTAAGTGTGGCCTCGTGAGCTACGTATTTACATAGTCGTCCAGGCAGCTGGATCCGGTAGCTCGAGATACGAGCCGTACTTCGTGAATAAAGACGGGTGCAAGAACAATCATTGCATGAATGAATGAGAAGACCCAGGCGCGTCGGAACGTTTTGAAAGTTGGGGGGGGCAAACCCATTAGCAGATTTTGTAGGATACCGTTGGGGTCTGGGGCAAAGCCCCAGTTGCCGGAGGCCCTTTTTGCCAAAGGCGAAAACATTTTCACTATACTACAGTTATTTCGTCATGTTTTAACTGCATTCGGACTCTGTAAACAATGTTTTACATCAACTATCTGCGATCTAAAAACTCACAAAATTAACGTGCAATGGACCACTTTAATAAATTACAACATTATTTTTTATGTAATGACGAAGCATACAGACAAACATATTTTTGTTTTACCTTCTTCAAATACTGAAGGCTGTATAGTACGTTTCATATTTAAAATTACGATATCAATTTTTAAACACGAAACACTACACACATACTTACACGTTACTTTACTTTACCAATCTTCCCACTTTCCACTTCGCTATATTTAAAGACAAAGTTACTACACCACTCCAAAGATGACAGAACGCATAACGTGCGACACGAGCGAACCAAATCCCAACTTGCGTCTGCCAATAACTCTACATAGGAAATCATTCAAAGGGATGTTTGGATTAGACGTGAGTCTGAGTCACGTGTCCACTCTCACTGAAGTAAGTGACCAACACACATTACAAGACGGGTGGCTGGTTATAAAGATAGTCGGATTGTAGATGGTTCAGGCATGGGGTACGTCAGCCAACCTAACATTCCTGCTATTGTTGGGTTGTTTCTTCCTGGAAATGAATAGTTAGGATCATCCGACGTTGCTTTCCCAAAAAGTAGAGTAGAAATCTTGATTTTCAACTCTAAAATCTGCCCCCCTATGCCCCCATGGCATGACAGTTAGGGGGGGGCAATGCCCCCCTTGCCCCCCCCCCTGTTCCGACGCCACTGACAAGACCTATTGGAGAACGTCGCGGAAAATAAGTACGAAAATGTCATGTAAAACACCTAGACACGCCCCCTGACCCCTGGGTCACCGAAAACATTCTGTATCATCCTTGTTGAAGGGAAATATGTCAACAAACAAAATATATTGTCGTGTTAATCAAACGTCGTGCTTGGTTCTTATCGTGAGACGTGACACATGCACATAAAACTGAGGCATATATTGGTGCTTATCGGAATACAATTTAATTTATTTCAGATATTCCGGTTCTTTGGGTACAATATTAAATTTTATTTTTTTCTGATAATTTTAATACTTTTTTCCAGGTCAATTAATTAATATCAAACCCTATTTCCAACTAAGTCGGGTAGGGGGTGGGAGGGTCCCACCACATTCTTGGCTCCACGGGGTTATCGAAGCCGGCTAGCCATGCCTGACGCTTCTCCCACATCATCTTTTTCTTCCTCTGCGTCATCAACTTCACTTTCTTCCTCTCCTCTGTCTTCTTCCTCAGGGACCTCCACCATCTTTTTTCTTGGTTAATCCTTTCCCAAGCTGCATTTCTCTTTTTCAAATCCATTGCTATAACTTCTTCCCATCTCAGTCTGGGCCTCCCTCTTTTTCTCTGTTTGTTTCCTGCATCTTCTTCATACTGTACCTTAGGGATCCTGTCCTTCTGCATCCTCTTCATATGTCCAAACCACCTCAGCCTTTCTTTCCCTAGCTTAAAGTTTAAACTCTCTACTCCTAGCTCTTTCCTTATCTTCGTGCTCCTCATCTTATCAATCTTCGTAACTCCCATTACACTCCTTAAAAATTTCATTTCTGCAGCTTGAATTTGTCTCTCTTCTTTACCCCCAACTGGCCATGTCACTGCACCATATGTGAGTACCGGTACAAAATATGCTTTGTATATTAAAAGTTTGCATCTCCTTGGCACTTCTTTTTTCCAAAGCAGTTTCCTCACTAACTGGAAGAAACTCTCAGCGATACCAGTACGCCTTGCAATCTCCGCGTCTATTTTTCCATCGTCGGAGATTATGCTGCCCAGGTATTTAAACATATGTGTCTCTACTAGTTCTTCCCCTCGAAGTACAATCTTTTTCCTATTCCCAGATTTCTTACTTTTCCCCATAACCATCACTTCACTCTTGTCAATGCTTATCTCTAGTCCAAATTCTTCTGTACGTTCATTCCATTTCTCCACTTTCTTCTGTACCTCTTCCCATGACTTCCCCCATATGAGTATATCGTCAGCATATATTAAGGTTCTAGACGACTCTGGCCCACCCCTCTCCACTTTCCTCAATATCTCGTCGAGTACTATATTGAAGAGCATCGGTTACAGTACACTCCCTTGTCTAAGACCTGTCTTGACTTCAAACCAATCCGTTCTGTCATCCTTAGTTTCCACGCAACTCACATTCTTCACATACATACTCTGTACTCTTTCCACCAATCTGTTATCAATCTTCTTTTTTCGGAGGCATTCCCAAACTCTCTCTCTGGGCATCCTGTCATAGGCCTTTGTAAGATCCAGAAAAACCATCCATACCTCCTCCCCCTTTTCCCTTTCTCTTTCCATGAGCTGTCTTATTGAGAAAATCAAGTCCACGGTTGACCGTCCACTTCTGAAACCATGTAGCTCCTCCCTCAAGCCTCTTTCCACCTTTTCTTTCATTCTCTTTTCTAGCACTTTTTCATACAACTTGGCACATTGGCAAAGTAGAGTGACACCTCTATAATTACTACACTGTTTGTTGTCACCTTTTTTAAATATTGGTACTATAATACCCTTTTCCCAATCCTTTGGAATCTTTTTATCTCTCCAAGCTGCAGTCAACACTCTGAAAATCCAGTACTCCCCGTCTTTTCCTGCTGCTTTAATCATGTCTACAACTACTTCATCTACCCCGGGTGCCTTCCCGTTTTTCATTTCCTTCAGTGCCAATTTAACTTCCGCTTCTGAGAGCTCTTCTTCCTCATCTTCTACTTCGTCTTCTCCTGCTTCACTAGGGCTATCTTCGGTAATACTTTTGTGCGCTGGTCTTCCATTCCTTAAATCCTCTACATTTAACAAACTCTGAAAATATTCTTTCCATAACTCTTTCTTCTCCTGCGAGTCGTTTGTGACGGTTCCGTTTCCTTTTCGTAGGAAATGTGATTCTAAAACTCTCCCCCTTTTCTCCTTGATAATGTTGTACAACAATTTTTTATTTCCTTGAAAAATCTTCCTCCAATTTCTCTCCGAACTCCACCATACTCTTTTCTTTTTCTCTAGTCACTATTTGCTTTACCGTTTGTTTCGCCCTCCCATATTTTATGACATTTTCCTCTGTATAATTCTTGATCTTCTCTTTCCACGCCAGTCTCTTATCGCGCACAGCTTCTTTGACTGTTTCATTCCACCACGGTGTTTCCTTCTCTTTTCTTCTCCCCGTTGCTCTTCCGCATACTTCCTCTGCACTAGTTACAAAGGCAGCCTTAAATCCTTGCCATTCTTCTTCGATTCCCTGAATGTCTCCACATGGCAACATTTCTCGTATCTTTTGCCTAAACTTTTCTCTTTCTTCTTTTCTTTGTATCTTCCACACCTTAATTCGCGTCTTCTTTGATCTTCTATTATTCATTACATTTTTACCTTCATAGATTTTAGCTACCAGCAATCTGTGGTCGCTATCCAATGCTACTGATGGTACAACCCACACATCTTCTAACCTCTTTTCTATTCCTTTCCCCACACAAATATAATCTATAATGGTTTCGTGCCTTGTATCCTCGTCTCCATATCCATATCTTGTTATCTTATGCTTGCACCTCTTCTTTTCAAACCAGCTATTTCCTACTTTCAAAGAGTTTCGTGCACACAATTCTAACATTTTTATTCCATCTGCATTCCTCTTTCCCCAGCCATGTGGACCCAAAACTTCTTCATCACCCTTTCTATCATCTCCAACCATGGCATTGAAATCACCCATAACGATCGATAACGCCATTTCCTTCAATGCAACCTTCTAATTCTTCCCTGAACTTGTCCTTCTCCTCAGTAGGTCTTCCGGTTTGGGGTGCATACACTTGTATGACATTCACATGTTCTTGATCTATTACCATTTCCACTTGTATAATTCTGTCACTTGTATATGCTATGCCTACAATATTTTCTTATATTTTGGGCTGGCAATGAATCCTACCCCATTTCTTCCTTGTGTGCCTCCTGACCACATCAACTTGTACCCACCTCGTAAATCCTTTTCCCCTTTCCCCATCCACTTTGTCTCACTTAGTCCTAGAAGTTCAATTTTACGTTCAATCATTGTATCGATTAACTTCCATCTTTCCATTGAGCGAGACAATGTTCAATGTACCTATTTTACTAATCTTCGCTTTCCTGTTCCCTTTAGTTTGCAATCTTTTCAGGTTCTCATCCTTTTACAGTTCGGTTGGTAATCTTTCGCTTGTTTTAGCATGGATTCCTCCACACCCACCTTGTACGAAAAACCTCATGCTTGATTTCTGTTTCGTTCACTCCAATCTTCTGTAGTGCCAATCGTAGCTCGCTACCCATCTTCATCTCATCTGCATACCTGCCTGATCCCCATCGAGGTGAAAACCTACTATTTACAAAATTCACTCCATTCACATTTGCCCACTTTTCCAGTTGATTATTAACTATACAGCTCCCTTTTCCTAGAATCCCATGCACTACTACTATGGTATCTCTTCCATATGTCTCCCTCAACAACTTTACCACCTTTGATATTCCATCAATTATTATATTGTTATCAGTCCCTTTTCTCAACTCACGGCTACCGGCCATTACAACTACCTTTCTCACAATTTCTCCTCTAGGATTGCTTTTCTTCAGTTGCCCTACCAGGTCCTCCAACATGATTCCCGGGGTATGCCTTGGCCCGATATTTTTCTCTTTCTACACCCATTCCCTGTGAGTTGCAGAAACCCCTGCACATGCTTCCACTTACGTCTCCTATTAGTAGCGCCTCACTCTGTCTTAACATACCATTCTCAGGCTTGAAAATGGGCGTGTCCTTGCACAACAGATGTTGCTGTTGCGCAAAGGGAACCCTCTGGGGCTTGGCAGCGCCAGGGAGTTGGATGTCATGCTGTTATCGTGCGCTCCTACCAATCCTCTTCCCTCAACATGTTTAGTATGCGGCACTTTCATCCTATTCGATTCAGATTGCTTGTTTTGCATAGACCTAGGCATATGACTATCAATATGTACTCCTACCTGACACTTACTTGAGACATTGGTGTTGGTTTCACCTCTCACAACATCATTAGGTCTACTCTTAATAATACGAAGTTCCTCCACTTCTGGTTGTGTTGTACGCCTAGTTTCTTTTATCTCCACACACTGATTCATTATAATGCCTACTTCGATCATTTCTTCGAGTCTATTAGACTTTTTCTCATCTTCTTGATCCTTCTCCATCAACACTCTCCTAATTTCCTCAAATTTATTTCTCATAGACCTGTTAACCTCCCGTAATTCATCCATTTCTCGCAGCATTTCTTTGTACATCCATTCTATTTCCATCTTCCTTGTTCTCCCCAATCTCTCCTCTTGATCAAATCTGGCCGTCAGCACAGTGTCAGATGGTCCATCCCATGCAACATTCAACAAAACACTTTCCATCTTTTGCATTCGTGTTTTCAGCTCGTCTACTTGCAATCGCATGAGCTCTTCACCATTAGCGCTGCTGGGCTTCTTTTTTATAAACATTCTATACACCTTCCTCCTCACGATTCTCTTTCGTATGACATTGCCTATCCGTATACTACGCTTTGACTTAGGCCCACTAGACAGCGATTTGCCAACGAACCTCTGCTTATCTTCAATCACGCAAATATCCTCTGGCACAACATCAATAATTTCAAGTGTAGCACTATGTGGTAGACCTAATTGTTCATTATTGTTCAAGGGGCGGAGTACACTACACTCTTTACAAGTCCACTCAACACTTTCCTTGGTTCCTAAACATCTATAATGCACACAAACTGCACATATTTGACATTGTACGCCAGCACGCACTCCTTTTCCACATAACGAGCATTTCTTCCCCTGTGTCAATGTCATTATCAAAAACTTGGATTATAACTCCCAACTTGTCGCACCATTAATAGTAGCTCAACATTTTTCTTTGGAGTCGGATGTCAAACAAAATTGGGACATTTTGGATTTGACATAGCCCATTAGTTCTAGATAAAACAGTTATTTTCTTTTCTGATATTTTCATGTGTGACATTTTTGTGTTTTTTTTTTAATTGGCATGTTATAGCCTGTTTTGTAATTGTTGAGATTTTCGAAATTCTTAATAGTTTTGTTCTTTTCCACCCATTTGGATTTTGGATCATAAATAGAATTCATACAAGCCATGCGATTCACAAGATTTAAAAAGCCGATTTTGAACGACAAATGTAAAAAAAAATGTATTTAACTTTTTTGCATCCCTTAAAAGTTCCCCTAAAAATGGACGAGTATGACTCGTCAAAATATTCCAATGGGTTAAAGATTAACCTCATAGAATACGTCCAATGTTTATTTCTCCTTGAATGGTTGTCTCTCTGCATTCACAAGCTGCACATTACAATACTAGAACAGACTGACATCTGCATTGGAAAACATTTCCTCCCTCATTTGAATAGTACATGGTTTACAAGGAGGAAGCCACGTCTGGGTCATCTCAGCTCAGGGCCGGACCCCTCTGGTTGGGCATAACTTCGATCTTCAAATATTAACCAAATTAGGTTATTTTTACTTTCGCTGCTCAATATTTATGAGGTGGCTCAACGCATCTCATTCAGTTTCATTCAGATCCGATGATGTTTCATAATTTGTTCACGAGGGGTTAACAGCTAAACCATCGGAGCACTCTTTGGAAAAATAGAGGGGATATTCAAATTGTATGTATTTTCAATTTCATTAATCGGAAAACACTCCCGTAGGTGTAATAGATTTCCATAAAATCATGCACGCAACGAAACATTTTGCACGATGCATGAACGATTAGAGGGAGTTAGTAAAGAGTTGGATGTTTTAGGTGTTTTTGTAGTTAGGCTGTTGATCTATTACTTGTTTATTATTTGTATATTAACAATAGCAACACGAAACTGTAGGAAAACCAAAGGAAAAGGGAAACTTATTTATCAAAAACACTCATCGACCAACTCAAATGCACATAGTGTAAAAAGTGGTTAATTTAACAAAGAAGAGTCGGTGTCATTTGAATGAGAGTTTCGCGTAGCAATCTTATATTTCAATGTCGCGAAACCCCTTCCATGTATTGATTCGTGTACAAATTATTACATTTCCTTAAAAGTTAAAGAAAAACTCCACAAACACGATTACAATATACTAGCAATGATAAGATGATCTGCGTCGTAGCAATCTACGATTATGATCACCACATAAGCGATGCATATTATTATTTCTTGACCTCCAGTGAGATAATTAATAGCCTGGTAGTTATACGAATGAATTGACCTTAGCAAGTTGAGTCGCAGAAGCTTCTGGCCTGCCACTCCTACCTAGGAGTCGGACACCTGTGGCTGTTGTGTTCCTATAGTGACGCGTGCAGACAGATAGTGACGCATGCAGCCAGCTTATAGGGCGCCCGGGGCTGGCTGGGGCCCAGGTGGAGGATTCCAAACTATACCAGCCTTTTAACAGACATTTAGAAGAGTATGACTCGGTTCTGGCTCTTTAAAAGGTGCCAAAAGGATTTTTTTTTTACAAAAACTACAAAATTGAAAAAATAGCAAGAAAAAAGGGGGGGGGGGATGAGAAAAAGGAAAAACTGAATCGGGTTGATGGTATCAATTATAATCACAATTGAACATTCAAAAGGGAAACAAGAACAAATCAGAGAGAACTTTAAAACATCTCGGTTATTCCAAAGTGTTCGCTACATGTCCAATTAAAAACATTGCAAATGTAACACATTCAACTTTCTAGCAAAGCATAGAAAATGAAAGCTTCATGTTAATTTATATTAATTTCAGTTAATGCGCTATGTTACATATATATAAAAAATTAAAAAAAATTGGAAAATATCATCAATATTTTTCAATAAAAAAGATATTGAACATATCAGATAAAAACATACTAAAAGTGAACGTACGTTGCTAGTCCTATCACCCATAAGTATGCATGGGATGTATGCCCTTTATGCTCTACGAAAACCTCGATTAAGCTTGCTTGAGATATTGATTGGGTAGGGCAAATAAGCCACTGCAACTTTTTGGGTAAATGTACTGTTGCTATAGTACGTGGTTCCAACGAAAGAATGCAGATGGCTCGGAATTGTTTTCCCAACATAACAACTTCTACTCTATTCACGCTAGCTCAGCGTGGATCTTGACAGGAGGAACTCTGTGATCTAGCACAGATAATTTTTGCTTGTGTTGGTAAAAGATATTTCTCTTTTATTCACAAAGGCGACATTCCTTTTACCGCGCATTCAAACTACCCCCACTACCACTTGTGACTAAAGCATCCGCATTCTTTCTTTCGTTGGAGCGAGTATATAAAATACGCATACGCTGTATATAGATATTTTTGCTCTAGGACCTAAGGTACTGCGAGTCGTTGTTATTAACGTTTGTTTTGTTAGTTGGTAAGATTTATAATAGACGAGCTTACCCACCGCGCGTTTCTGCGTATGCCAGAACCCTTATGGTGTCGAAGTCAATTCATTGGTTAGTCCTTTTTGCAGGCACCGACCACCTCGTGGAGGAGTTACAACAAAATGGATTGCATAGAAACCTTCCCCGTGACAAAATACATATATGGGCCAAGTTTCATGGAGATCGGATGAATGTTGTAGTGTATATGAAAACGAATGTATTTTATAAGGCATATAAATAAGGCGCAAACCAAAAACGCTCATCCAACAATGCGATTATAAGATCATTGGCGAAGGGACCTAGTTGAGAAACAAAGTTCTCGAGATTATCCATGGGAGTTCTTTGCAGAGAGTGTATTTATAAATACATAATTAGAAGTTTGCTATTTCATTGATTTATGATATTTCAAGAGAAGTCTAGTCAAGGACAGCCGTAAAGAACACAGACAAAAAACGAAAACAAGACGAAGTATTTCCAAACAGACCTTCGGAAGTGCGTTAACCTATATGAAGGTTTCGGCATCGATTTGAATGTGCTTACAAAAAAGTGGTTTATGCCAGGCATATAATATCAAACATAATACATTGAATTGACATCTCTTTACAATTTGTCTTAACTGTAATGTACCTAGTTAGACTCCTGAAAAGGAGCAAGCATTGCACCCTAAATGGAAGTTTTCCACGAGAAATTAAAAATTAAAAGTGTAATATTAAAATTTGTTGATATTGATTACACGTTACATTACAATCAGTGTTGGACAAGTTCTCCAATGTAAGGAACTTTGTAAAGCAAAGTTACTTTGACAAAAAGAAAAACTAATTCACGTTCTTGTTTCTCATACAAACGATTACATAAAACCCATGCTCTATGCGGGATTCGAACCCACGTCCTCGTAGAGCCATACGCTTCGGACCACCGCCCTAATTGATGTGCCTTCGCGGACGCGTAGCAAATGAAAAACAAAACTTAAAATCCGTATCTGTACATTCTCGAAAGAATAATATGTAGTACGGTATTAAAAAATAAGCTATGCCTAATTTGAATGTTTACTCTTTGATACGGCGTCATTATAGGAACTTTTCAACAAACATTTCATTCCTCCCATGTTGAAATTCTTAAAAGTATTTCAATTGGAATTGCCTGTAGGTTGCCAAACAAAATTCATTCAACAATCCCCTACATCCCCGCACCCTCCTCAAATTGATGAGTAACTTCAATGTGCTTTTGGTACTAAACCTGTCCAGGAATAATTTGATTATAAAAGGCCTAAGTACAAATTTGTGAGGCTATGCTGTTATTTTTGGAAGCTACACGGTTCTACGAATTAAATTTCTTCCAACAGGCTGTGGCTATAGTATTGTTATAGCAGCTATAGTGACAATGATCAAAACATAAACACATTTTTATTTTGACGTGCTGTTAATAATTATTTGAAAAGGGGAAATTTCGAAAACTATATCGTAAATCAGGAAAGGGTCGAACTATAGATGGAAGGGGACGCGATTTCTCCGAGGAAGTTTTGGGGTGAGTGAAGAATATTTTAAATAATAACTAGATAGAACATACGGAGAATTCTGCGCTCATGAAGAGGACGTCAACGAAAGAGCAACATTGGACAGGAATATTATCAGCTTTCGGTGTTGTCTGGGCAAGGGGTAGAGCTTGGCTCTGCTTATCGTAAAAGGCGAGGAAAGAGGTAATTTCTACCTCGTAAACATCAGCTTGTAAGGGAGTATTTTACTCCCCGAAACTGGAGGCGAGCTCTGGAAGTCGTTGTCGGGGACATTCCCCTTTCCTTTGACGACCGCCTTGACGACGACGACCATGACAACACGGACGATGACTAAAAGACAATGACGACCGCGACGTGAGAACCCTTCCCCTATTCCTCCCTACTCGGGGCTTGTTCTGACCAGCATGGGACTTTACTCCCCCTATCTCCTAGGCTAGAGTGGCGCAATATGACCTAACGGTGCACGCGCCGAATTTGTTTTTAGTCTACCCACCGAGTCACATAACTGATTTTCAGGGGGGAACAGCAATCTAAAGTCAACCAAGCCAAACCTGCAGGCGCTGACACCATCGACGAGCGAACGATGACCAACTAGAGACCGGAATATTTAAGTATAGGGAACACAGATCAATCAAGCAGGAAACGATTCAACCCGCGGACAGTACCAGAATCGAAATTAGAACAACCTTAGAATTTATATACCAGAGCCAGCTCTTGCTTATGTTGCAGGCCTAGCCTTGGGCGGCAAGAACGCCAAAAAGGTGATCAAAGACGCCGTGGAACGTCCCTTCTGCATCACGAAGGCCGTGCTGAACGCGCCCCTTCGCCTGAACTCAAGTGACGAGTACGCCAGCCTCTTCCTCAAGGCAGAAGACGACGAGGTAGAAATACTGAGATTCGTCCTCGGAGATGACTTCGAGAAACCCTTGGCATTGACCTTCAGGCGAGGGGACAAGGTCAAGTTCCGCGTGGCGGGAATCCCCTTTCCGAGCATCCACCTGATTGGCCACTACCTCGATGACGTCACAAGCAAGCACGTGGAACAAATTTAATTTGGTAAGTTTAATGAAAAACAAACAACATTTTGTATTTCTTTCTGAGATTTGAAGTTTTTTATATTGAATATTTATGGGAAATTTGGGATTTGGAATGAAAGCAACGTTTGATGTAAAAATTTCAATTATAAGTGCACATCTTATACTAGACTTTTTCACCATATTTTGGCATATTTTGCATTTTCTGTACCACCTCAAATACCAGAAATATTTCCAGAAAAAAAACTAAAAAAATTGCTTATGCCATTTTTTAGATTTTTATGTTCAATCTTCTCCAAAAAGGTACTATTCATCCAATTGAAATGAGAAAAGAAACATATGAATTTTTATTTCGAGGTTATTATACCCCGGCTCTTACTTTTAGGAGTGAGGCGTCGATGAAGCGGCTGAATGGTGAGAAGGAGATTGTTCGAACAGATGAAGAAGGAATTGAAGAGGACGAAGTCTGCAATGGAGTCAAACGAAGCAGGAACATAATGAGATGAGTACGTCTACTAAGGAAGAGTTTGAAAAGAATATTAAGAGACTTAAAAATGTATAGTATGCCACTGATGGAGGTTTTTACGCCTGTCATAATTACTTCGTTATTATCCACTTTGTAACTTAGCCTTACCTTGACTAAGCTTGAGCTTCCATCGTCTCTACTCCACGTTCCGTACAACGATAGAAGAAAAATGAACATTTTTCCAGGAACATTCCGTTGCTGATTTCTTATTTTAAAAAAGGAATTGATGTTTGTATTTGTACTTGTATCACTAATTAATAAAAATAATAAAAGATAATCTTACTTTCTTCAAATTAGTTTATTTTCACAGCTTTGTGTGGCCGAGCATAAGGCTGTGGGTATAAGGATGAGGTAGCAACATAATACAAATTACAAAAAATATATAATGTTTTACTAAATAAAATTAAATAACTTAATGTCTCGAAATAACAAAATGCGTGAAACGATAACAAAACATTATGGACCTCTAAAGTATACATTTTTCAAACAATAGCCACTAGCCAACAAGTTAGTGAAACATATACAATATTTTAATTCACTTTTATATTCTTGCCGTCTCAAGTGAGTTTATTTGTCGCCAAAGTAAAGCGCCGCCAAAGCAAAGAAAGTCCCGAATCGTATGTGTGTCAGTGTGACTTGAACCACGTGACTGCGTAGCGTATCTTGAATTCCTCTGCACTTGGTTCATGTAGCCCCAAGGTCGTGTGTTGGCGCGTCGCAGAGGAGTCGTTGACATCCGTGAGATGATCTAGGAGGCGGCATTCCGTTGATTCGCAGACTCAAGGAGTAGTCGCAGTTCGCACACCACCTACTGTTTGTCTCATCTTAACCTGTGCCCGGCGTTTTAGGGTTCAAAGACTTAGGATGTCGCCTGTTGCGTTCCGTTAACTGCTGGACGTACTGAACCAGCAGCCAGCTTTACTGACGAATACTGGGCGAAAAACCTCCAGTACTTCCAGTAAACTGAAAGCGCTGGGCCAGCAATTTACGGGACGCTCAGCACACTGCTGACAGCAGTTCACGGAACGGGTCCAGTAAAGCTGGCAACGTAACCTATGAAAGGTTGTAAACCCGTCCGAATTTGACGGGAAGAATGGGCCTCTCCGTAATAACAAAGTACAATCACATCCTATGCAAGTTGGTTGCAACCTCCCGAGTATCGAAAACCACTTGTGTGTAAGCCCGAGTTTAGTGGTGGTTTACTCTTCTTGCTGCGCCTCCATTACTATAATGCCGCGCAAGATCAACGTTTCAATTACACTCGCTCCATCAATATCATCCCCATAAAATGATATAGGGTCAAGGTCGCACTGGACGTGACTACTTTTCTGCTCTGCGAAGTCCACTTAGCCAAGTTGTATAAATATGAAACGTTAAGCAATATCCAAAAAATCAGCTGTCAAACTGTGATGACCACTGCCTGCGCTCTTTGAACCCACAAAACGCCGGGCTCTAGTTAAGATGAGACAAACAGTAGGAAGCCAGCCAGGGTGCAATGGATACCTCGCTTTACGTGTCATCTAGGTATATTGGAGTAAGGACAATTTGTGAAGGGATGTCCGAGGGCTGTTTAAAAGGACTTAAATCCCTGGAAAAAAAATTCGGTCAGGATTGCTGGTCTCGACGGGATTTGAACTCGGGACCTCCTGAATCAGAGTCGCGCTCGAGGCAGGGACTGTCGGTCATTGAAATAAATAAATATAAATAGTTCAAGAAAAAGATGTGCAAAATAAAGTTGAGAATGGTTGCTGAACGTTTCCTTCAAAATTCACTTTAAAGTGTTTGAAGTGAAAAAATGTACAAATAGCATTTTTTTTAAAAATAATATAGAGACATAGACTGGATGGGAAGAGGTAATAGAGATAGACGTGGGATGACAACCGTAGCTTGGGAAGAGTTCCATAGGAAACATTGTGGGAAGAGAAGAAGCTATGGCGGCAAGAACTGGTGAGAAGAAGAAGAAGAAGAAGAAGAAGAAGAAGAAGAAGAAGAAGAAGAAGAAGAAGAAGAAGAAGAAGAAGAAGAAGAAGAAGAAGTCAAAATGTGTGGAGCGTCAGGCATGGCTAGCAGACTTCCTTAGTCACGGGAGTCCAAGAGTTTGGTGAGAATTCATCCCACCCGCTACCCGGCCTCGTTGATCCAGGGTCGGGTGAGGGAATTCTCGTTTTCTTACTTTCCGAAACTAGTCGTCGTCGGGAAATCCTCTTTTCCACCTCGTCGACCTCCCCGACGACGAAGACAAAGACGACCACGACGAACATGATACGTGAAACAAACCTCCCTTCCTCCTCTTGTCTATGGCTTGATTCTAGTTTTCGTCTTTCTTTAGAGAGTAAGGGTAGGCCCTTGAGGTGTAACGTAAAAGCTCAAAGCACTTTCATATTTTTTTACTGAAGAAACGTCTTTAGTAAGGATTGATGGCGGCAAGGATTGAACTAATGACCGCTCGAGAAGTCATGGGAATAGAACACATTTGGCAGTTAGCAAATAGATATTCGCTCGGCCAAGAAGCATCCGACGTATATGAAACTCTGCAAAGAAGTCAATAAAGCATACGTGGAGAGCCCTACAGTCGTAGATTTTACAAATTTTGTCTTAATCAGGCAGAAATAAATCACGAATATAGTCAATTTTGGATCTTTCAACAAATAGAAATTCGTGAAAACTAATTTTTTTTTAAATTATTTTAAAACCAATTTTAGAAATAGCCCTTTATTTCCACTTTCGTGACAAATGTTCAAAATTTCAGACACCTGTGGTGTCAGTCAGCCGAGCGAACAGCAATTTGCCTAAAACGCAAGCATAGTGCCCCAAACACATTGTGTGTACCTGCCTCGACACAACAAATTAAAAATTTAAATTGGATTTAAAATTTTAAAAATAACAAGTTAACAAAAAATGTTAACAATTGATTGATATTATTTGTTCTAGCTGGACCATGACATTACAATATGACAATCACATTGCTGGTCGTAAGAATTAGAGCTTAGCCCCATTACACTAAGTGTCTTACCAATAATTTTATATATTTAATACTAAAATTATTGAGTTATTAAATACATTGTTATGAATATGAACTAGTAAAACAGGTAAATTAATTATTTAATTATAATTATTTGGACATGTACTGTTCTTATACTAAATACTTATTTCGTAATACTTCGAAGGAAATTCCTTGTTCAACCTTAATTTGAGAAAGACAATAATACGTTGTTGAATTATACTATTTTAAATATTTGCTTAACTGTAGTTCATTGTCTGTCTGCATTTATGTAAGAATTATTTAGTTGTCCTCCTTTGTAAATCAGTTTTTAACTGAATAGGTTAGACGTTTAATAAATAAATAACAAATTGAAATTCAAATTTAAATAAAAAATAAATAAAACAAATTAATTAATTAATTAATAAATACAACATCAAAACCAGAATATGCGATCATAATGTTCCAGAGTAGATTGCTCTCTTGAACGCTATCCTATCATTAGTGCCAAGTTGTTGTTGTTGTTGTTGTTGTTGTTGTTGTTGACACGTCGGTTAAACTATAATTTCAAACGACTGCGCGTGCGTGCGTGCGTGGACAATTACAGACATGGCGGTTGTACCTGTACCAAGCTCAAGCTCATTAGACTAATCATTGTGGGAGTGGAAAACTACCAAACGAAAAAATATAAAGTATTTTTCCATAGGTTAACAGTTCAAGGATGTTGGAAGTTTGGAACGTTGATCACGCACACGCACACGCACACGCACACGCACACGCACACGCACACGCACACGCACACTCGTATTGGGTCACGCGTTTGATAAACGCCTTCCGGTGCGCGACTAATTTACATAATATTATAGCGATTGTGTTATTAGGTAGACCTATAATAACAATAATCGTTTGGGAAGCCTGCCCAGGGTGCAGTTCATGCCCCTCTTCAGGTGTGGTATGTTGCGGATAGGACAATGTGAAGGGATGTCCGAGGGCTGAGAAAACTTAGAGAAAAACCTTCAGTCAGGATTGCCGGTCTCGACGAGGTTTGAAGCCGGGACGAGCCAACACTGTCGGTCGGGAGATCTTCATATTTTAGTAAAACAAACTTCCCTTTTCGGACAGTGAATATGATTGTGTTGAGTGAAGATAGGATTAATCAGAATTTCGAGTTTTTTTTTAAACAAAACTCTGTGGCACACATACAAGTGTAACGTGGATTATATTTAACGGGGTTTTTAAAGAAATAAATGATATTTAAAATGTGCCACGAAGGTGATTCCTTAAAATGTAAATGGAACACTACAGCATAACAATTTTAAATAGGTATTATTTATTTCGGTTATTTACATTTATTGTCGTGTTTTAAATATCCTGCGTTACAATGATACTATGTTCATTCATTACACACAAGTTAAACAATACAGTGTCATAGAACCAACAGTTGGAAACGTAGCATCGGTCATAAGCAGAATATTGTAAATTGGGAATACGAACGTCTGGGAAGAAAAGTAATTGGCGGATTCTGTGTATTCGCGAGTATATTGATTATTACGTAAAAATATCGTTTTGTGAATAGATGATTCAAAGCACTTTTTTCACTTATAACTAAGGTTTTACAGTCCTATTTTATTTTATTTTACATAGTAGGCTTATCTATAATTTGTTTATACACATTTTTATTCCGTTGATATTAATTCAACCTTGATGACCATATTTCAAATTAAAAATATTAAAAAAGTTCATACACAAGGTTTTAAAGTTAGCCAGAAAATAGAGGCTACAAAAACGCTAGATAATGACATTTGAACATCGTATATGCACGTACCATGCACTAATTATTACTAATAAAGGTACAGGTACCCGTACCTCGCACTTCTCCCGCCTTATTTGGTATCGCTAAAAGATCTTCTACGCATGAGCGAACGAGTCTAGACCTGCGTCCTCGTCTAGACACAGATTGGAAGCTGAGCCGCAAAACACTACGAATTATGCAAACTTTTTCCATCTACGCAGAAATAAGATGAGAAAAACATGTCTGAGATTTATTCTGCTCAGATTGGAATAGAACTTCTCAGAAGTCTGAATATTTTATTCGCGCTTCGGCGATGAATGCGGTGGATCATTGAGGGCGATGTCTAGATCGTCTAAGATCTAGTAAATAATTAATTGATTGTGGTTTTCTGGCGCGTCTGTGGTTTTTTTATTGTTTGTGGGAGGGGGTAGGGTAAGAGAAGAATGTGAATCTTTATTAACCGCCATTTTATGATATAGTTTTTACAACTGACAGTGGTGGCCCAACAAAGTCCAACTCGCTACCTTCCCGTAGTTTGGCCTGTGAGTAGGGGAGTAGTGTATTCCCCAAAACTAAGGGCAAGCTCTGGCCGGTTGGGGTGCGTGTTGCAGAGAGAGCTCTCGCGCAAATTTGTATCACACCTTTCTTCATTTACACAGCATACTCATACTTATTTTCTTCTTTCACTTTTTTCTTCTCCATACTTGCCGGCCCTCTCTGCAACGAGCACTCCTCCGTTCCCACCCAGTTTAACCCATCCTATCCAACATCCTCACTCCTTCCCATTAACCTCCCGCGTCTTCCCTTACGTTCCTTTCTTTGGAAAGAAGAAAACATGGTGGTAATCCAAAATTATGGAAAAAGAAAATTTGGAAAATTCCAATACACTTGACATGGGCACTGATAACTCTACTGTTGAGTGCCCTAAAACAACATTAACTATAACGAACTAAAACACGAGACTTCCAATCTGGGTGGTCCCGAGTTCGAATCCTGTCGAGACCTATACATCCTGACTGAAGTTTTTTCTGCGGTTTTGAGCCCTGGGACATTCCTAGCTACACTAGGCCGCTTCGCGAACGCTTTTTTTAGTCGCGTTGATGGATGAGCTTTTTTGTAAGTTTTTAGTATGCGTGGGATCTCTTTGCTTCTTCAAGTTCCATTGCAAAAACATTTTTGTTAAATTAGGATAATTTTTATAAAGTAGTACTAATTACTATGGTAATACCAATTAATAGAATGTAAAATATCTGGAGGCCTGAAGACTTGCTTTTTGTACGCATTGTAGGTGGGTGATTATTGTCAAGTTTATATTACTTATTATTATACACCTCAAAAAACTTATTTAAAACCTTTATTTCTATGGATTCTGGCTAACTTTTTCATCTTGCCCCACCCGTTTGGCCAGGATCGGCCCAAATATCACGGAAGTATCGCATTAAAAATCGAAAAAAATCGTAAAAGTAGGAAATTCATGAGAAATATTTCTGCGATTGTACCCAAAAACGTGGCAGGTCTAAGTTCAGAGATATCGAAGGTCCCCTCCAATTTTCATCAAGGTCGCATATGCCGTTTGCCCGGTAAAGCGCTAACAAACAAAAAAAACACCCGAGCTATTTTTTTTAAGGGGGGGGGGGGGGCAGTGAAATTGAAGTCTTCGCTTCGCTCATCCAATAAACAGTTCAAGAAAAAGATTTGCTAAACATTGTTGAGAATTCCTTCAAACTTCATTTGAAAAATATGACAAAGGGAAAAAATTTATACAAGTTCTATTATGTTCATCGCTCACCAATATTTAATCAGTTACATAATTTCAATGCGATTTGAAGATTTTTCTATTTTATCCACACCAGGGTATTGCGCGCGCGTCTCTCCCTGGCTAATACTGAATGACGTCATGCACCTGCTACGTCAGAGAATGACGGCAGTACGTGAAGATATGCACGACACACTGACACGGGGTCAACCAGTTGACATCGGTCAACGTTCATTTGCGAGTGGCGACGTTGATTCGATTATTCGGGGAAACCTTCGATGAGGAAAGTCCCCATTTCCCGACTTTCCCACGGTAAGCACCTTGAAGCCTGCGCTCAGCTTTCAGTTTTTTCCGGGTACGGTTATTAACATCGGTATCTTATTTCACAACAACGTTAATAAAGGATCAATCTATGAGATCGGTTTTGAATAAAAAAATCATGAAATCTCCGTTTCACTCAATTTTGGTAAACTTCGGGAATTTATTTTAAATGTACAGATTTTTTAAGCAAATTTTCATACTGAATATCAATTTTAAATCAATGTGAACGCGTAGTTTAATGTTTTATCGTGAGATAAACGGTTTGGCGGGATTAACCTGAATTGAAATCTATGTTTCGGATTTCCCATTTTTTCACGTTTTGGACTTATGTCTCGCATTAATTTTTTTGCGGCTAATCTTTGGCAACCAAGTGGAAGGAACTCTTATTATTATGACATTAATGTTCATTAACCGTTCAGCTGCAATCGTCAACATCACCAGAGCGTGCGCATTTGAGTTGGACAAAGCTAGCGACCCCTCACCGACAGTGTTGGCTCGGGCGCTAAGCGCTTGACTCTGATTCGGGAGGTCCCGGGTTCAAATCCCGTCGAGACCGGTAATCCTGACTGAAGGGGTTTTCAATGCAAGGGATTGAGTCTTCTTAAACAGCCCTCGGACATCTCTTCACAAAAACAAAATGATAATAATAATATCAAAGATAAGTAACATGTTTGTAGAAAGCGTAGAATTAGAGATAAACATGATAGTTATAGACATACTTCCTAAGTTCTTAGAATGTAGAAGCCATACATTATTTTTACATTATTATTATACTACTCACGCTCAAGACACTGATGCTCTTCTGTGGGTAGTAGTATCTACAAACTATACGCTTTCTGTTTCTCTGTATCAAATGAAAATAAATTGAATTGAATTGAATTGTATTGTAAGACCCAGTTAGACACCTAAAGAGGGGCATTCATTTATTTACATCAGGTTGTCATGGTCAGAGCGCATTCACAATACGAATAAAATAATAATAAAATAAATTAATTGTATTTAGAGTCTACCCACTCAGTTATATATAACTGATTTTCAGTGGGGGACAGTAAATCAAAGCGACCAAGCCAACCCTGTAGGCCCCGACGCAATCGACGAGTGAGTGATAACCAACCAAAGATCGATATTTGTAATAGGAAATATAGCAATCAGTGGTATGGACAGTGCGAACACCCGCGGATCCACGCCAGAATCAACAAGGCCGATTCAGAACAACTCTGAATTTATTATGTGCTTCGTTGCTAGGACGGCTCCAAAGTCACCGTTTACAAACTCCTAAGACAAGAACTGATGGACTTAAGTCCAAATCAGAAGTTAAAAAACTTCTGACTTTGACGGGAATCGAACCCTGGACCTTCTGCATTGGAAGCAGATACGCTAACAACAAGACAACGAGCATACTACCAACATACTGCCACTCCAACATAATGTTGTTATTATCACTCGTGTTATTATCAATAAAACATGACACATTCCCTATCTCTTCCTCCCCTGCAAGCACAGATACTACAATCAGTTTTACACATACTACACAGTCCACACTCGACTTGTTGATAGTGTTGGCTTGAGCGCTAAGCGCGCGACTCTGATTGAATCGGAAGGTCCCGGGTTCAAATCCCGTCGAGACCGTCAATCGTGACTGAAGGTCAACATACCTATAAAAAAAGCTCTGGGTACGCTTGCCACGAAAAAATATCTTATTCACTTGTTTTTAATATGTAGACAAGAGAGTTAAAAATTTTCATGGGGAACCTGCCCAAAGCATCACATTGGACGTCCCTCTTGTGTGTAATGAGGAACGTTTTGAGTGGACGTTAGTGAAATGATCGTTTTCAATCTCTTGTATTCGCAAGAACGACTGAAGAAAACCTCGGAAAAATCTTTTAGTCATTGGTTGCTGGTGGTGGGATTCGAAGCCGGGACCTCCCGACTAACAGTGCCGTGTGAGCTTCATATTATTATATCAAGTTGCACTATCGAAAAGCTTCCGTTCAGGATTGGCAGGTGACGGTAATCGAACCCGCGACCTTTCGAACTATAGCTAGTGTCGAGGAATCTATTGGTCTGGTTCCTTTATTTTATTTATTTATTTACTTATTATTTAACGTCTATCCTATTCAGTTATAAAAACTGATTTACAAAGGAGGATATTAATGTATAACGTGCTTACATATTGTTTGATATCCGATTTTAACTTTCTTATATTTTTTTAAATAGCGTGGTGTATAGAAAAGTGTCTAAACAACAAGTGTTTTGAAAAAGTTTTGAAAATCAGAAAAACAAATTAAAGTCATTTTTTAGTCCATTGCAGGAGAATACATTGTGGATGTGAGATTGTAGGTAATATTTTTTCTAGCTTTGTGTTTCTAGATATTTTATTTTTGAACTCGGTTATAAATTAATATAAAACATAATTTTTTAAATTTGTTTTGTATAAAAAGCCAGTAAAGATTGAAACGTAAGAGATTTTATAAATAAATCCGAAGAAGCATGGATAAAATGATTATATTAGTCGTATTGTCCAGTTGGTATTTTCCCAGCTTTCAATGCAGAAGGTCCCCTGTTCGATTCCGGTTTAGGCAGAACTTATTTATTTTAACCTTAGTAATATTAAAATAATAATTTTTCGAACGGTGCAATGCATGCCCCTCTTCAAGTGTCTGTGTTGCGGATAGGACATTGTGAAGGATGTCCAAGGACTGTTTTAGAGAAACTAATTCCTTGCATTCGCATTAACGACTGAAGAAAACCTCGAATAAAACCTTTCAGTCAGAATTATCGGTCTCGACGGGATTTGAACTCGGGACCATCCGAGTCAAGAGTTGTGCTTTTAACGCTCGAGCAAAAAATATACTAAATTAAAATTGTTTCATAATGTTATTTAGTGTCGACATAGCCATTGTAAATTTATAATTGAATAGGATACAGTAAATAAAACAAATAAAATGGTGTTGTTTTCTAGAGCGGAAAATGTGTACAGCACAGCCTCGCATATCAAGTAGTGTGGCCCGCCACGCCATCTAGCGACAAGAGTGAAAACCTTGCGCCTTGTACAACACGCACGCAGCGGTGGAGTGAGAAAACATTGATTTGATTTGTTTTATCTTCGAAAACGACTCAACGAGTGAAGTCCATGGTCTATTAATTCTACTCTATAAACTTGAACTTGGTTTATATTTTACCGCCACATTAGCTAGCGAAGAAACCTAAACGTTCTTTCGATTGAAAGTAACTTTGTGAACGCGTCCACAACTACAAGTCGATAATCGAAAGTCGAATTTATTTCAACCAATCACGTCATAGAAACACTTGCCCTTTAATTTTCAATTCGACCTCTATCTCTCTTGAAGGTCACTTCAGAAGAACCAAGCTGACTGGAAAGCCGCTGCTAGGATTTTGGTGAGTTTATTACGAATATTCGCCTAGTATATTATGAATATTATAACTGATTATGATAAAATATTGACGTCTTCTATTACATATAACCTATCAACCCTGAAAACAACATATTTTTCGAGTTTCTTTAGATAAACTAGCCTAGGCTGTCGGTGTTTGGTCAATGGGCGTACCCATCTTGACTGGATTAGTTTTTTCTACCTGCAAGTTAGCACTAGTGCCCAATTTGCGATGAATCCATAACGTCTATGGACATTCAAATCTTCATGAAGCATTTTGTAGGTACTTAGGGCCTATGTTAAAGTACTTAGCCTAAATTCATCGATGAACCATAAGGTAGCCTAGGCCTAGGCCTAGCCTAGGGCCTAGTAGAGCAAGGTCACCTCTAAGCCTACGTGTAGGCTAGGCCTAGCCTAGGCCCTGACTGACCTCGGCCTGGGCTAGGCTGTCACCTTATAAGATGTTATTGATCTAGGTTAGGATTCCACAGCCCCTCCCCTACTTTAATGATGGAATGCAAAGTGTAGGTTTATATTGCAAAGCAAATTTACTAGGCCCTACCTAGCCGTAGTCTAGGCATTAGTGTCCGTTTTTTATGTGGACTAGGGCAGTGGCTAACCTAACCTAGGCCTAGGTCTAGCTAGGCCAAGCAGGTATAGGTGGAACCAGATAAGCTGGCGGCCGTCAAGGTCAAGCAAGAGCACGGGCGCCAACGTTGACAATTTACACACAACTGGCATTAGGTAGGGCCTGCCGTATTTGGTCATGTTATCGTGATATGTTATCACATAAATCATCCTTTTATAAGCTATGAAAAAGTAGTTCGTCCCACAGAGTCAGTATTTTAACGAAAATGATTTTAAGTAATCACGATTACGAAAGTGTTGTTTTGCTTTGTTTATTTATTTATTTATTGAATCCATGGACATGTACATGGTACACATATCAGATACATACATAATGTCTAACCGTTACATTTCACAAATAACAGATGACAAATAACAAAAACAATTAACAGATAACAAATACAAATTCAAAAGAATAGGCTACAATAACAATTATAAATTTCAATATATGGTAAAACTCTAAGTGGAGGGATTTAGGAATTCGTCTAGAGAATAAAAAGATTTTTCTAGCAAATACTTCTTAAGGTCAAACTTGAATGATTTGGAATTTTTGATATCATGTGGAGAATTATTGTAGAGAATGCGGCAAAGGAACTGTGGACTACTTTTATAAAATGAATGTCCAAACGACGGGATGAAAATATTGGCTACATTTCTTGTGTTGTGACTGTGATTGGTCAAATTGGTGGGGAAAAGCTCAGGGTTGGAATGGACAAAAGTTGCAGCTGTTTGAATTAGAGTTGAAGCTAGGGTAAGAATACGTAATTTGGGAAAGTATGTCCTGCAAGATGTCCGCCTAGAGAGACCAGCGATTATTCTTGCAGCTCTTTTTTGAATGATAAATATTCGTTGAGCATGGACAGACGAGCCCCAAAAAAGTATACCATATGAGATGATTGAATGAATAAATGCATGATAAACTAAAAGAAGGGATGATTCGCTGGCGATGATTTTAAGTTTACGGAGCATGAAGCAGCCGCTTGGTAGCCTGGAAGCAATTCGGTTGGTAATGGTGTGTCCACAGTTCCAGCTGTTTTTAATGCCAACCTCGCCAGATGTGATGTCAATGTTTAGGAGCATCAAAATGTCTTGATTTTATTTGTAGGCCTACCTACACTTCAAAATACTTTTTTAGGATATATTGGGCAAGGCTTGGCTTTAAAATAGTCGTGTTTTTCTCCGAAAGCAGTTTTAGAGACCGTTATTTTATCTACTTTTTGCCGATTCTGTGGCCATAGTGCGTGGACGACAGTGCTGCTATCCCTCGGCGACCGCCACCTTATCTGGTTCCACCTATAGCACTACACAAACTAAGTTTCCATTAACAAGACAATACCTGAGTCTAGACTAGCCTAGGTAACACCAAAATTGGATAGCCGGAGCCCACAGGCCCAAGGACGCTTTTCCTATACAACAGCCCGGGAGCGAGGCCTTGCAATGGTAGTCATATAATAATAGTCATACTGGGAAATAATTTATAATATTGGATGATGTAACATTACCCGGAACTATCACGGTCCAAACGGGAAGCTATTGCCGGACTATTGTTTGTAAAGTAGGCCTACATTGCATGACACTTGCTTAGGGGTATGTCCATGAGAAAGTATCCAAAATAACAAAATATAAAAAATAATGTTACAACTAAGTATGATACATCAAATTAATCACAAAAGATCACACTATCTTATTTATTATGCCTTGTGAAGTTTATTTTAATACATGTGTGTTCAAAACAAAGTTAAACGTGGAAATTTTTTAAACGGAAAAACGCCGGATGTTTATCAAAAGTTTTCTAATTGACTTACATAAAAAAAAATGTACCCAGTTATTCAGCAAAGTGTATATTTTATTAATCTACTATCTTTAAACCCCTAAGAATAAAAGAAGATTTGTGGAAATGTGATTTTCAAATCTGTATTTGAAGCTGTCACAAGAGAAACCAAATAGTGATTCAACTAGCTGTAAGAACAGAGTATTGCATTTATTGACCCAAAACTTGGCACAGTGCTAGTTCATGCCACACTAAATAGATGGTGTAAGTGGCATCAACCTGAGTTCAATACACAGCCTTCCAGATAGATCTCAATATCAGTCACAAGAGGAAACCGAAGAACTTGTCACAAGAGAAACCACATTTTTTAAGCACATGGTTCTACTTGTTGTTGTTGTTGTTATTCTAAGTTTAATTCCCATTATGTATAGTAAAACATCAACATTTTAGGCTCTATTGAAATAATATGCATGTTATAATAGGCCTACTGTAAAATACTTAGATCTAGATTCAGAATCACTAATGGAATCCGGGCCAGAATAGGGTTAGAAATGCTAGGATTAGGCAAGGTAGAACTTTTAACAGTAGGTCCTAGAACTGATATGTTAACAACTTTTAGGCAGGGACATGACATGGGTAACTTTTAGAGATCATACTTTTACTGGGCCTAAGCCTAGTCACGGGAACTAAGTGGTTTGAATGTAGGCAAAAGACCTATGATTCTAGGTAGGGGTAGGTTCAAGTCCAGAGGTGTTGGGCTTAGACCTAGGCCTAGACTGTTTTAGAAAACTAAGCAGCCTGTTAATTTTATAGCCTAAACAAATTTTATCAAATAACTGGTTCACTTTACAGCTCTATGCCTATCAAATGGCTAAAACTAACGCTAAAACTAAACCGTTTTGACTTTTGAGTTATATTTATGAAAGTTTGTGGGCCAAACCAATTTATGTGGCCTGCTATCAATGATTTTGCTATAGGCCTACTGGCAAAGAACACTATTTTAGCCAAACTGAATGCAGCACCTAATTTAGTTACGTATTCAGGGCGTCCGCGTGTAGCTATCTTTTGCGTTGAAGCTGTGGAATTTCAGCGTGTTGTTTCATTGCTCATTTCCCTATAAATATT
This sequence comes from Sweltsa coloradensis, assembly GCA_024449915.1. Classification (NCBI taxonomy): domain Eukaryota; kingdom Metazoa; phylum Arthropoda; class Insecta; order Plecoptera; family Chloroperlidae; genus Sweltsa; species Sweltsa coloradensis. The sequence goes on along the minus strand of JAMZAV010003623.1, from coordinate 85,272 downwards.
TTGTGTTAAGCTCTTTTGATGTTGATAAATCTTATAATTCAACATGGTCAATCAATCCATCATAAATGCTTTTACTAACACTTGCACTTTTACACTTGTTTTTAACTGTTTAGCTAATAATCGATCTCATATATTTCAGTAGTTAACCAATTGATTGTCAACATTTTACCATTTGTTTTGTAAATATATATTATTCCACTCTACCTGTAATTTATCTTGTTGCTTCTCTAATATATTATTGCTTTCTACCTGTCATTTCTCTAATGACTGATTAATATTGACTAATGATTGATAAAAACCAATGCTTTGTAACTAATATTAACCTTGCTTAATACTGGTTCACATATGTCACAAGAGAAACTGTCACAAGAGAAACCATACATGTTTAGTATAAATATGAATAATGTCATTATCTTTAACCCAATGTTAACAAATCACGTGTTGTTTAATACATTAGTTAGGGATTGGTGATCAGACAAGTTTTTTATTTCAAAATGAAGTTAGATTTGATAGGTCAGGACTTGAAACTTGACATGTACATTTCAGTGTGCTTTCCTTGTCACAAGAGGAAACTGATGAACTTTAATTTTTTGTAAGTCTTTGGATGTACCAATCTGTTTGAGATTTTGAACATTAATAAATTATTTTTAACTTGAATTATTTACACAAATTTGACAGAAAACGCTCCAATAAATAAAAAACTGTGATCTAAGTAATACTCAAAATTCTTGCAAACGGTCACAAGAGAAACCATGGACAGACCCTTAGCTACTACTGTGTTATCTAAGGTTAGGGTTACCATACGTCCGGTTAAAGCCGGACATGTCCTCTTTTTTGATGTCTGTCCGGGCGTCCGGGCGGTTTTTTCAAAATAATGCAAATGTCCGGTTATTTCACCCAATTCCATGCAGAGACGCATACGCAAATCAAATCAAATTCTTTATTGTTCCAAAGCACCTACAGCATGGGCCCATGGCCACACAGGCATAGAATTCGTCAATATTTACAAACAAGTAAGCGGCCATTCCATAGTTGCGGGTGTGACACATTACACACTTACAATACCTGCCAAGTGTTTATAAATTACAAATTGAAACCCAAGACATTGTATACATTCATTGTTGCCATAAGATGTACAAATACACCAAATTTCAACTTTCTGTGACTTTAAGAAATCAGTAAATAAAAATTAAAACAGGTGTTGCGGGTGTGACACTTTTTGCCACTGTATTTACACCCTTACATGAACATGTGCAAAAGTCTGTGAATATAGGACCCCTTGGATAGGCAACTATTTTTTTCCTAAAGCATTATAGAACACCCTTAAAATAAAATATAAGGAATAGTGGCTCAAATAATTTAAAAGCCGATTTATGATGGTTTGAAGATGTTGCGGGTGTGACAAGGAAATGTTGCGGGTGTGACGTAGTGCACAAATATAACATTAAATACGAGTTTTTGTATGTAGATTATAATTTGTTTGGCAGTTTTCTTATACTTCATGAATACTCAATACTAAAATGTAAGTTAACAAATATGCATACTAAATATGATATTACAAAAGGTAGCCTATTATAAAATAAAGTGTTGCATTGTAATTTTTTTAATGAAATATGGGTCCTCGTCACTGATTATTTTTTGTTTAAACTTTGAAGTAGGGGCTTAATAGCATAAAAAGAGGATTAACTTATAATGTCTTATCATTTATAATTAATGCAGCTTTATCATTATTCATGCATGCCTAATCACTGACGAACTTAATTGCCCACGATTGTTGTGAAGTATTGGAGGAGCTACCATCTTCTTGCTAACGTCTTTGTTCTCTCATGACGTATTCACAATATCGGGCCATACCCAATAGTTGCCACTAGGATGCATGCATATACTTAAGCCTAAGGGTTACTTCACTGGTTTCATCATCAAATCTACGACTCCAGCATAATACTGCTTGTCGGTATTTTTTCCCCATTTACCGCAAGTGAAACGAGGAAAAAATCACTGACGTTAATATCTAGGGCAGGATTGTTGATGGAAGCGCAGAAATCCGAAAAAAATAATCACTTTTGTTAACTTAGGAAACTCGACTTTTAGTTCAGCAAAAATCTTTTTGAGGAATACCCACACTGCATGTTTGTTATGTGTCAAGTCATCACTTTCAACCGCGAAGGACCTCTTAACGTCATCTTTTAATCAAGTGCAGGCTGTAAAAACAGTAATTTGATCATGACTCTAATGAGCGCTCTGAATCTCGTCTTGAATGATTGCCGAAAAATTTTCAGCAAAATCGACTTGAAGAACAAATTTGTTTTCCGGTACCTACCTAATCTCTCTTTTGCATTTTCAAAATACGTTGACTGCGTGCATTATATGTGCATTACTTAGGCTACCTAAAACTAGGTAGGCCTAATGGGCAATTTTTTTTTACCTATTTGACTGTAGCCCTGGCATTATCATGCAATTCAATATTCATGTCACACCCGCAACATAACTGTGTGTCACACCCGCAACACAATTTCAACCACTTCTAGTCAGTGCATCTCAGTTTTCTCTGTTGGATATGATAAGTCATATAACCCAACCTTAAAATAAAGTACTCTCCAACTTTTGTTAGCCATAATCTTAACACTATCATAGTTTTTTGTAGTTTTGTGTTGCGGGTGTGACATGTATTCATAACATCTTTAATGATACAAAATTTAAGTAAAACTTACTTTGTGTTCAGTTTTTCCAACTAAAATACTTCACAACATCATTAAGTGTTGATATACAAAAGAAAGAACTTCACACAGCTGACCTAAAAGAAATTGGAGGGCTTACAATTAGGGGATGTGGCACTAAAATAAAAACAATAACTTTACACCAACTTTGAAGCACTGTAAAACACATAATTGACTACCCACAAAGAAAGCAAAGACATTTTGAAATTCAGTGGAGTTTTGACTTCAATTTTTGACCCATCAATACACTATTGGGTAAAAATTATTTTTCACTTGTCAGGCTCACTTTGCTATGGAATGGCCGTAAGATAGTATAAAATTAACAAATATAATAATCACAATAATTACAGATGAAACAAATCAAGACATATCACAATTCTGAATGGGTAACTAATAAGTAACATTTTTTGCTAATTTTAACAGCTAAAATACTCATCCAGATTATAAAAACATTTTTCAACTAAGAATTTCCTTAGCCTAGCCTTAAATATCAGCTTACTTTTAGGTAAGAGAGCCTTGATCTCATTAGGCAACTTGTTGAACACCTTTATACCAGCGGCTATAGGATCCCGGTCACATATTTTAGTTCTATGGTGGTCTACGTAAAAGTCAAGTTTATTTCTTAAATTGAATTGGTGGACATCTGCATTTTTCTTTAACTCCCTCTGATTTTCCCACACATGGAGAAGCAGCTCGAGAATGTAGATCCCTGTGACCGTTAGACAATTTAACTTTAGGAAGGCTCTTTTACATGACTTACGGGACCAATGTGAGCCAAGATACGCAGCGCCTTCTTTTGCCCTACAAACACACAATTTACATCCACCGAGCTACCCCACACTATTATACCATACCGTATGTAAGAATTGATATAAGCGTCGTAGGCCATTCGGAGTAGGTCATCAGCACAGTACCTAGACAGCTCGCGCAACATGTAATATCCTGAGTTCAGCTTTGCCCTAACGAAGCGTGTGTGTTCCTTCCAATTCAACCTGTAGTCAGTGCGGATTCGTAGTAGTGTAGGATTACACACTGCCTTAAATTTTGTCCCTTGGGGTTTTGTACACTATCTCTTTTAGTGGCCCTCGGGGTTTGTAAACAGATGTATTTTTGTTTTGTTGCAGTTCAACTTCAGTTTATTCATAGAAAACCACCCTTCCGCCCCCTCACTTACCATCCCATTACCATCCACCGACCGTAAATCGCCGAATACGAGTAGCCGATCATGTCCGAGCGTGTCACAACACGCCAGGCTGTGCAGCAAGCAGTGTACTATCACGTGATTTAGTTACCATTTCCGTACGTTTCGTGCCTTGTGTCCACGTCGTACGGCGTACGTAAGGAAGTGTTGTAGGCCTAGGCCACTTGTCTTAGTTTTGTCATAAAATGTAGTGTTCATTTAAAAAATAACCCCTCAATTTAAAAGGCGTCGGCACCACTGTCCTTCCTTGAACCTTGTTCAGATCGCTCTCTAAACGCTATCCTGACGGTAAAGACCCCTTGTAGTCCGCGAATGTCTGTGAACGAAATGTCCTCTTTTTTGCTGAGACACTTATGGTAACCCTATCTAAGGTTGACCTTGGTCTGTCAATAATAGCATAGGCTTCTAGGTCATAGCCTGAAGGAATTCTAGGCCCTAGGCCAGGGTCTACTTTTTGGCTAGACTCTAGGTGTAGGCTTTACTACTTCACTTGACCTGAAGTCTTATAGTTGCAATAGACCTACACAATCTAGCTGCATCTTTCCCTATTTTAAAATCAGGTAAGCTTAGGTAGGACACATCAAGCAAATTTATTGAGTCCAACCATCTCAGGGCCTGTAGGCTACACAATTTCCAAACTATTATGGTTTGATTAGTCCTACATTATCTAGGTGGCTTAGATCAAATCATGCTTTTAAGCCCTAGTTTTACTAAATTATGAATTTAAGGCACCCAAACTATGTTGTAGATCACTTGCAGATGGTCACGACAACAGCTGTTTAGGAGCACCTTGACACCTTGTCTTTGAATTGACATTGAACTCCTCTGAAGGTCATGAGTATATTCTTGATTTTAAATTTAACCTCTAAACCATCTGAAGGTCGCGAGTGTCTAAGTCACGTTGCTGCCAAGCCATCCTTCCTCCCTGTTAAGATCAGTTAGGATCTAGGCTAGCTGCTGTCAGACTTCAGTGTATAGACTACTTTGCATATCAAACAGTGGGCTCATACTCTTGGTGGATTATCGTACGGTACGGTAGTACTGTGATTTATTATTTGAGACTTTATTATCAATAGCCCCTACTAGGGAAGGCCTACTTATTATTTTTATTTTATTATTTATTTCAACAAATTAAGACAAGTTAGAACCGCGGTGGTACCTTATAGTTTTATGTTCTTGATGTTCATTCTATTTGCATTTCGTTTAGTATAATGTTCTTTTGTGCACCTGAGTAGACCTAGGCCTACTATTTAGATGTTCGTTTTATTTTTGATATAATTTTATTTTTGTGCTTTGTGTTAATTTAATAATTTTATGTAAAAGCCTATGTCACACTAGTGGAGGTAACTCTGTTGTTGGTGGCAAGAGGCCTAAATAAATAAATAAATTGCAACTAAATAAAAATAGGGTCAAATTAGTCAGTAAACAAACAAACTATTGTGATTGATTTGATTTCTTCTAGGGTACCCTATTCCATAAAGTAACGGCACGGTTGTAAAAATGATTTTGATAAAATGAGCCTACTTGGTAGACTTTGGCAGGAACTAGCCCTACCTAGAAATTTTAATCTGAGATTTCCACTCTTCTTTAACTCAAACTAGGTTTGACTAACCAGAGTTCAGATCACTGCCTCCTAGATGCTACTCGTGGCATCTAGGAGTAGCATCTAGGAGGCAGTGGTCCATACCATTTTTAATGTTAAACAAATGAAGGACAAACAAATCTATTGTGTTCAGTCTTTTAGCAAAGCAAGGCTACAGGTACCATTATGCCTAAGCCTATAGGCCTATTATACACACCCCTATTTTACAACCTCAACTTGGGTAGGTAGGTAGGCCTCCGCCTTAATGTCAATGTCATCTCTTGGGAGAAAATACAGGCCTCTAGCCTTCGTAAAATTCTAAAGTTTGGCAAACACACGATGTAGGCCCTAGGCCTATTTTATTTTCTACCCTGGGTCTAGGCCCTTCTAATGAAATGTATTTTGTTTTCCAGGAGGTATTCAATTGTTTGTATCCAAAGGCGCAAACTATCCACAATCATGCCTATCCAAAAGATGTTGGCTCGGCAGATCTTCGACTCTCGCGGTAACCCTACCGTGGAGGTTGATCTGGTCACGGACCTTGGCCTGTTCCGTGCGGCCGTCCCATCTGGTGAGTCAAAGTCCTACTTCGTCCGCTTAGGGCCTTAAGGCCGATGCACAATTGCCCGGTAACAAGAACGGGAGGAAAGTTTAATTTCATGTAGGCCTAACTACCTACACGATGCACAATAAAGCTTCTCGATCCCGTATCCCGGGAACAAGATAGGGAACTTTGCCAAGGTTTATCTTCCTGTAACGTTCCCGTTCCGTACATTACTGGAACCAATCGGAATCAAGATATATCAGCTGATTGATGGCTTATATGCAAGTAATATGAGAAATAAATTACAAATTAATAAATAAAAAAAAAATAATGATAAACAAAATATAGTTCACACACGTATTATCACACACGTATAAATCTATCAAGATTCAAACCTGCTAGAAGAAGTAATAAACTGAAACGTGTAGCATTAAATTCATGCCGACATTGGCTTTGATTGTCTTTGGCCTAAAATAATTTTTTTCAAACCTTGTATCGAATATCGGACTACTTTCTAGGGCCTACGGCAATAGCCAGATTCATACCAAGGTCTACCAGATCTCCATGTGCTAGGTAACCCCAAAAGGTCCACTAGGAGTAGGAGATTGAGTCGACCTTGCAATCTTTCCTTGCAGGCCTACTTTTTTACTCCGTTTCCCATTTTATATTCTTATGCATTTCAAAAGATGTTCTAAACTGGCATGTCATGAATAAAATAATTTAATTGATCAACCCGTAGTTTCAAGTAGTTTCAGGGCTCAAAATTACGCTCGCCAACTCGCCATTGGCGAGTTAAATTCACGGATGACGAGCTTCTTTTAAGGGGTGTGCTAAAAACAAGTCTACAAATAAACAAACTTTTTTAAACTTCCCTCGAAACTTAGGCCTACCATTATCGACTTGCAGTTCAGTTGGTAAATCACTCGCCAACTTTAATAGGCCTAGGCCAAAGTAAAAGGTAGGTAGGCCTACTGAAGATTAGCGTAGGCCTACTTTGGATATTATGCCTCTAGGCCTTGTCCATTATTAACTTAATATGTAGGGCCTACTGCCAAAGGTAGGCCTACTATAGAGGTAGGGCTACCTCATGGACCCCCCGTCGGTTGCTTATTCAAAGTCCCTATGGCAACTTGACAAATGCATTAAAATTTTGAACCCTGGTAGTTTAGCGTAGGTACTAGTTAATTTAATGTCCCCCTCTTGTGTGCAGGCGCCAGCACGGGCATCTACGAGGCCCTGGAACTCCGGGACAACGACAAGAACGCTTACCACGGCAAGGGCGTTCAGAAGGCCATCGACAACATCAACAAGTTCATCGCGCCCGAGCTGATGAAGCAGAACTTCGAGGCGACGCAACAGACCGAGATCGACGAGTTCATGATCAAGCTCGACGGCACCGAGAACAAGTCCAAGTTCGGAGCCAACGCCATCTTGGGAGTCTCGCTCGCCGTCTGCAAGGCCGGCGCCGCCAAGAAGGGAGTCCCCCTATACAAGTGAGTCGAGACAGTTTACGACAAACTAAAAAGTCTGGGATATCAAATTGTCGGAACGAATTTGAAATATGTAAACATTTATTCCGTATCATGTAGTAGGCTACGTGTGTAACTACGCCCAACCTATTAAAAAACGTCTGGCTTTATTTTAAATGTAGCTAATGTAGGGTATAGGCTAATAATACACACATTTAAAATAAGTAGAAGGCTACTTGGGCTAAATTGTCATCGTATTTTATAGGCCTAGGAGTAGGGATGACGGCAATCAATCGTTAACCGGTTAACAACATGTTAATTTTTGTAACCGGTTAACAACCTGTAAATTTTTGTAACCGGTTACGCGGGCAATAACCGATTACCGTATTTAAACCATGATCTAATGTTAGGGCTGGGCAAAAAATCGATATTTCGATATGATATCGATAATTGGAAAAAAATTTGATATCGATATTTGATTTCATATCGAAATATCGAAATTTACACAAAAAATGCTAAATTTCAAAATTTTGGTGGAGGTGCCGGGTAGGTAGGCCTAGTCTAAATTAAATTACCCTGGCTGGTGCATTTGCTGGAGGTGCCGGGTCATAAAACGCGATTGTGAGATCGTAAATAGGTCCATGGTGACACCTTATCAACCCTATTTGGCCAAAATTATGAAAAATAACTCTAAAAAAGAAAATTGAAAAAAAAAAATTTGAATTTTTTTTTTTTTTTTTTTACAAACAATTACATTTCGATATATCGATATCATATCAAAATTTTTCGTGTGATATCGATAATTGAATGATATGTCATAGCCCAGCCCTATCTAATGTGGCTATTGTAGTCATTTATATTTGCCGCGCTCTGTCTCCCACCCCGCCGTCCGGGCCACGAGCCGCTACTGGCTTTGTCGAACGAGAGTGGAGGGGGCAGCTGTTTCTCAGACAACCACCTGACACAGCCTGTACGCATTATTCGCTCCCTCTCTCGCTTCGCTGGAATGTTTTTATCACCGTCACGTTGAATCGTCCCTATTTACGAGATATTTATGAATATTTCATCGTCTTGTAGAGCACCAAAGACCCTAATCTGGTGGATGTAGTCACGAATGTTGTTCGTAACACTTGCAGTCATTCATTCTAAAGAAAATAATTCACAAAATTTGGTTGTTTGAATACATTAGGCGGTCAGACGTAGGCCCTACTTTGTTTTGTAGCCAAGTGCACAATGACCTTGACTAACGTCTGTCCGGTGAGTTTCCGTGGACTCTTTGAAAGATGTTTTTGTTATCTTATCTACCAGTTTCTTTGTCTGCACGTTAGGCCTAGGCCTAGGGTTTGCGAGAGCCTAACCCAGCTTTTCAGACACTATGTCTCTGCGACATTCTCATGCTGCGCTCACTCGTCTAATTATTGCGCTCTGTTGTTTCCAGACACATCGCCGAGCTGGCCGGCAACACCAACATCATCCTCCCTACCCCCGCATTCAACGTCATCAACGGAGGTTCCCATGCTGGTAACAAGCTCGCCATGCAGGAGTTCATGATCCTGCCCACAGGTGCGTAGGTACTAGGTATTAAACCTCATTGCTAGGGCTTGGTAAAAATAGCATAAAGCTCATAAACTTGTTTGTAGTAGGTAACTGTAGGTACGTGTAGGCCTACCATATTTTTATAAAAAATTAGCATTAACAACAATAGCAGAAAATGCTTAAATCTTTCTTCTGTAGCATTAATTTCCTAAAAATTATCATTCATCCACAAGTAGTACCTAATCAATCAATATCTAACCCAGTTTCCAACTTTGAAGTCTGGTAGGGGGAGGGAAGGCAAAAATCGTACTAAAAACTCAAAATTTTGTAATTTTAGTAAACAATGTTTTTTTTTTAGTTCAAATTATGTGCCAAAATGCCTAAAAAGAAGAAAAAAAAAAGTCTAAATTAGAGACAGTCTTGTTTGCTAGTTGTGACCCGCTATGAATGAATTGCAGGCGCGTCCTCCTTCACCGAGGCCATGAAGATGGGCTCTGAGGTTTACCACCACCTGAAGAAAGTGATCAACGCCAAGTTCGGCCTCGACGCCACAGCCGTCGGAGATGAGGGCGGCTTCGCTCCCAACATCCTCAACAACAAGGACGCTCTGGACCTGATTCAGGACGCCATCGCCAAGGCTGGGTACACTGGGAAGATCGAGATCGGAATGGATGTCGCTGCCTCAGAGTTCTGCAAGTGAGTTCCAAGGGCAACGTGTGTAGGGCCTACCTCAAATATTCTGTTTAACTTTACTAGCCAGATCTCTTAAATGTACACAAGTGTACACAGTTTGTGAAAAGTAAAGAATACCAACATTAGTGGAAAGAGAAAAGAAAGTAGGCTACCGGGATGCCAAATTTGACAAATGATTATTACTCGATGAGTCAATGATTGCCTGTAATCGCATAGGGCCTAAATATGGTTTTGTTTAGATTGGGGAAGGGTTGACACTTGACAGGTTGGGAAAGCATAAAGAGTTGTATGAGAACTGTCATAAATTATGCCCGTAAGCAGTCATCCCCTGGCCCATAGGGTTTCCACTTTCCAATGGGTCTGACTGAGGGCTTTGGTTTTATGAATGTTATAACTTATTTCCTATCTAAAAACCAAAGTCATAAGTCATAACCCCTTTGGGAGGCACGCTCCCATTGAGATGACTATGAATACGGGCCCCCCTACTAGTAGCCCCCCCCCCCCCCCCCCTATTCCACTCTATACATTTTATTTTATATTAAACTTTCAAAAAGATGACTGCCTCGTCGTTTTCAAGAGCACTTTAACTTTAAGGTACATTTCCCTGGCGTTGAAACAGTAATCCAAACGTTATGTAAGTTGCAAGGGAAAGATATTTTGCATTAGGTTATTAAAATAATGAAATGAATTTATTTAATACCTAACATTTTGTTCTCCCCTCCAGACAGGGCCAGTACGACCTTGACTTCAAGAACCCCGCCTCCGACAAGTCCAAGTGGCTCTCCCCGGATCAGCTCCTGGCGCTCTACCAGGAGTTCATCTCCGGCTTCCCCATGGTCTCCATCGAGGACCCCTTCGACCAGGACGACTGGGAGGCCTGGACCAAGATGACCGGAGCGACCACCATCCAGATCGTGGGTGATGACCTCACCGTCACCAACCCCAAGCGGATCCAGACCGGCGTCGAGAAGAAGGCCTGCAACTGTCTGCTACTCAAGGTCGGTTCTCATTTCATTCTGTTCCACGTCCAACTCTGCATTTTTTATTTTATTGTTTTATTGTTTTAATTGTCATTGGTTGCTAGAAAAGGGCATCTAGCCCCATTTGTAAAAGTGAGTGTTTTTATTTATTTATAGTGTCATATTCATATGAATAGAAATGTGTCAAAATGAAGAATTTTAATAACAAATTTTATAAAATGGGTAATTTTTAAAATTCACCGTTTTGTAGGGGATACAAGTACCTACCTTAACAGGGACGTTTTGCAACAAAGCCAACATCATGAAACACTTGAGCCTATCTGTGTTTTGTGTTTCTCAGGTGAACCAGATCGGCAGCGTAACCGAGAGCATCAGGGCGCACAACCTCGCCAAGTCCAACGGATGGGGCACGATGGTTTCTCACAGGTCAGGAGAGACGGAAGATGCCTTCATCGCCGACCTTGTTGTTGGACTGGGGACCGGACAGGTGGGTAGCCTCGCGACAGGTGCACGCAAATCATTCATCCATCTCCCAGGTCTGAGAGTTTATGTGGAAACATTCCCTAGATATAGGCAGAGTCGATAAAGAAGTTTCCCTTTTGGGGGGAGTCCCAAGTCAAAACGGAATCTAACGCTCTGCGCGCTGAGGGCGGCTTAAATGTGAAACTAATAAAAGCACTGCACGCTAAATACGGTCAGTAGATTATCGATGTGCAGTGACGCTGAAATCAACAAATAACAGACGAAACGTCAAACTTCAATTTTATTTCAATCATATTAGCCCTGGGCCCTAGTCTTTTAAAACGATTTACTTTTGATTTATTATTGTACTATAAAGTGTTGCGCAGGCGTCACTGACATTTTCGTGCGAAATAATTTGAGATAATATGTCTTGTTCAAGCCTAACGGACGTAAGTGTAGCCTAGGCCCAAGGCCACAATACAGTTTTCAGACGTAAGTACGCCCTTGGCATTCAAATCGAAATCTTGAACAATACATATTGTCGGCCTAGGTCCTAAGCTTAGGTCTACTCCATCAGAAATATCCTCATCAATAAAGATAGTTTGCTTTACTCCAAAACATTCGCCAACATTCGATCGTATTTAATATTTTGACGTTTTCGCCATTTGTCGTCATCGACTGTTAACTACTAGTAGAAAAGTGACGTAGTTTTTTTTGAATAAGTTCCATCAATCGTCACACAGATGTCGCGCGGAACGTTAGATTCCAAACGCCAAAAAACGACTTTTTATTTAACCCAGGGCGGTATAGGGAGTTGGAGGACCTCCCCAACGGGGAAACTTCTTTATCGACTCTGATATAGGCCTACCCGTCCATGCAGTTATTCAATTTTATTGTTGTATCAACTTTCACAATCCCTCCAAGATTTAGTTCACAAATAATATGGTTTTATTACTTTCATACATTACTTTCTTTTGTTATCTGCAGAGGCAGTTACTTGGGGTGAGAATTAATGTCAATTTTATACCCTAAAGCGGTGAATTAGTGGTGATAATAATTCAACATTCAGTTGAAAACCTATATCCCTCTCCCCCCTGATATTTTTGAAAATTTTGGGTGTGGGACCTTGTAAAAGAATTGCAGATTACAATAAAATGTAGTTATGAGAATTCAGAGGGAGGTATTTGTGGTGGAACTTATTTGCATCTTTAGTTTTGTAGTGTGTTTGTTCGCTGAATTGGTTTTGAAAATGATTAATAATTTACTTATTTATTTATTTTAAATACCTGCCTCTGGCTGGTGATCTGTATTGTGTTATGTAAAAGGACGATTGAGTTGGGGCTGGCCCAGCCGTTTACCTGACCACAAGCATGAGTGAAGCCGCCTAGTGCTACCCCCACTCTTGCCATTTCCCCTACTACAGGTGAAATATCCCTGCAGAAGTGGTTTCACCTTGCCAGCTCTAGGCCTCCTACTTGATAGGGCAATGCCAAGCTAGTTCGCCCGGAATCTCCACACGTTTGCTTAATCAAGGTTTGGTCACTGGACTCAACATTTTGGTCCAGGATCAGGGTTCCGGCGGAACACCAATAGCAATAGGCCTTCCTAACGCACCGCCGTATAAATATTGTTAAAATTAGCATTTCAACATAACAACATTCAGACGACAAACGACGACAAACGCTCTGGTGGGCAATTAGTTCGACCATTGCCCTATCCATCCTCCTTGGTCGTGGATCATTCTATTATTATTTCCCTACTTTGCTAACGCTCGACGTACTTGATTACAGATCAAGACTGGAGCACCGTGCAGATCTGAAAGACTGGCCAAATACAACCAGCTTCTCCGTATCGAGGAAGAGTTGGGAAAGACTGCGAAATACGCCGGCAAGAACTTCCGCATGCCGGTCTAAGCGACGTTCCGTTATCCGGTTACACCTCCACGGAGTTTATACGTACTAAACCAACCAGCCCCGCCATTAAGACAGCCCCATACACCGCGGAACATGCGCGTAGATAATATTAACAGTGTACCATTCAATATTAATTACAATTACAATATGACATACTAGCCGACTTATTATTTGTGCTCTTTTGGGCCTAGCTCTGCTTATTTTTATATTTTTTCTTTTTGGTGTGGTTAGGCCTATGTTGTTCAAGGCAGAGTTCTCCATGTTTTGTGGGATTCCATGAACATATTGATTTTTAAGTGTTTTAATATTTCATGTGTAACATTTGATTTTTTCTTGAATCTTATAAAAAATAAAATGTCATTGTAAATGAAGTTCCAAATAAACAATCCACGTATTTCTGTTATCTCGTTAGGTGCTAAATGTTACTAGTTCTAGTCTTTGCACAAAACTAAATTTGTCTACTGGGTTATTAATTTACTGTCGCTATCTTATTTGCAAAACCTACTTCACACGTTATTCCATATTTTGTTAATTGCTGCATTTTTTGTGATGTGTACGTGAGAATATATAGCCGAATAAATCAACACAAGCTTCTACATGATTGTAGGAGTCGTTTGTGTTCTTAACGGCTTAGTAGGTAATCCCAACAAAACCTTTGTGACTTGTAAATATATTTCTTTGTCAAGTCCATAAAACTTTAATGTCTGTAATGTTATTGTCGCTAAGCGACGATGGCAATGTGGTAGTTTCCTAAATTGGATAGACGTTGAAATAAATAAATAACCTATACATGTTGTAGACACTGGACCGTACCAGTGACTTGTTATTTTAAGACGTTAAGTTATTGTCATGAACTCTTGTAAATTGCTGTTATATATTATGTGAGATAGGACGGAGCGACAGCTCTAATAAAGTTGTGTCTTAGGTTATATAAATGTTTCTCTTTACTTCTTTTCTTTCCTGCCCTAAGTACTGGTACTTTACCTGCCCACAAAGGGTCAAATCTCATAGAATTTAATGAAGTTTGAATGTAACAAGTAACAAGTAACAACAAATAAATACCAATGTGATCGGTGGTGACTCTGCTATTAGGATAAGTGGCGCTAATTGTAAAATGTAAATACGTAAATGTATAAAACCATTGCATACTGATTTCTGTCTGATTATAGTTTTTCAAGGGGAAACCACTGGTACTTGCATGGATGGAGTGTGCAATACTGGGACCTTGAAGTCAACTGGGGCCTAAGCGATGGGCCTGCACGGTGGCCATGTTGAAAGTCCCTCAATGGGTCTTTGTGAATTTGGAATCTTGGTACATACTTTCATTACATTGGAAATAAAAATTGTGAGGGCTAGATTAAGGTAGTTCTCTGGTGCACCAGCCCACCTATCACCAGTCACCACTGAATGTCTCCATTGTCCTGTGCCCACAGTAAAATATATTCATGTCATGTGTCTTGATAACCAATGAAAAGTAGGACACCTGTTCTTTCCTGCCCATGCCACTGAATGTGTAGATGATTAATAGTACGGACCACCCAATGACATGCATAAGCTTTGAGTTGCAAAGTGCTAGATGCTCGGTCTCTTCTCCTTCACCCCGAGCGCTAGCGAACCGATTAGAAGCCTTCATGAAGGGGGAAAATCATTTCCCTGCCACATAGATACTTCAGCTAGTTGTCTAATCTGACGATTTAAGTGGCTGTGGAGTTGTGTTTGTTGTTGAGCGGATGGGCGAGCACCGCCGTCTGTATGTAAATAAGCACAAATTTATGTACATTTAGACGGCTGTTTTCCCTCTTCATGATGGCTTCTAATTGGCACGCTCCCCACAGCCATACTGAGAGTCTAGCATATTAATTGAATGTCATTGGGACTACCACTCTTGTTAAGTTTAGCTAGGCCGTCCGCGGTGCGTGTCCGAATCATTTGGCTCCATGAGGATGTGGTTTCGAATCCCGCATAGGGATGGGTTTTAGATTAGAGGTGTGCATCTACTCGAAAATTCAAATATGAAGGAACAAATCAAGTGTTCAAACTCAATTCGAAACCAATTGCCTGTATTCGAATTACGAACTGTTTGAATCCTTTTGAACAAGTAGTTCAACCAATGCATAACAGAACCTGAATTTAGAAATCATGTGCACTAGCAGGAAACTCTATTTCTCAACACTACTTACAGTGTGTTTGGGGTGTTAAGTCAATCGGAAAGTTCCAACACTTGCATCTCGAATTAATTTGAAATCTCATTGAGCGCAAGTCTATATGATAATAGCTTCGTTTGTTTGTCCTGTTTCAATTACACCAGGTACAAGTTTTTCACGAAAACCCGTTTTTCTGTCCTGGTGTAAATGTACCTATCACAACCCAGAAACGTTTTTTTGTCCTGTTGTAAGTTACCACAACTGCGACTGGAGTAAGAATTTTACACCTGCTTCTTTAGCAGGAGTGGGTGTAAAACGACAAAATATTGCGCCATTTTTAAAGTTTGTAGTGGCTTGGTTGGTGTAGTGAGAAGCTAAGAAAGAAGCTAGAAGTTAAAATGGAAAAAGCCGGGCCGTGCAATATCTTTCCCAATGATTATATGAATCTTCACGGCCTTTCTTAAAAGGGACAATGCCAATTAATCAACCGTTAAGCAAAAACCTTAGCCCAGGGCCGACATAACCTAAAACAAGAATAGGTCTGCTTGAAAGACGTTTAACAATATTATGCACAACAATGTACTAGAAACCTATTATCTAGGCCAAAATATTGAAAAATATAGTTAAGCCCTAAGCCTATAGCCTATCATCGTGTGGTATGTAGGCTCTAGCCCTTCGTTGCCTCATCAAATGTCAAAACTGGGTGCAAATATGTTTGTTTGTCCAACTGGGCGTAACGTGTACTTATTACTCCTATTTCCGGTTTTATGACGTACGTCCGGACGATTCCAGGAGTAAATATGTGAACCTGGTACAGGACAAACAAACAAAGCTAATGATTGTTTTATTATTCAAACTCAAAATATTTGAATGTTTGAACACTATCACTAGGGATGCCCAACGATATGAAAATCCATTATCGATATCGAAAAAAAAATGGCCAAACGATATCGATATATATATCGATATTTTCCCTCCAATTTTTAAATATAGTTTCCATGGCAGTTCCCACAACATGTGCGTCTTCCCATCGCCACGCCCACTATATGACTCCAGAAGGACGCCAGTTCGAACCGTGCCGTGCTTAGCCGCACCGGGCCGCGACCGTGCCGTGCCGTGCCGAGTGCTAGGCAGCAGCAGATGACGCGATGTCAACTGAATACTGCAGAATTACTCAATGCCGAAACCAATTTTTTTCTTTTTTACTCGTTTTTTAACGGAATTTTGGTACTTTGAAATATCGCGATGTAGAAAACAAATATCGCTATCGAAATTAATTGTGTGTCGATCGATGGGCAACCTTAACTATCACTATTCGATTCGTATTCGAATTGAAGTAAAAATCTGTTGTTCGCACACTTCTAGTAAACCCACTCTAAAAAATATTCACAATGAAATTACAACCGCTCTTGGTAATAGCATACATATTGTGAGTTGTGACTGAACGGAGTGTTAAAAAATAAATTACTACCAAAATAAAACATCATTAGGCCTACATTGTCCAATAAATTCTGACCACAAATCTCGAAGGTTAATGCTAATGGAAGATTTTTGCTGAATCATCAAGTATGTCTTATTTTTCGTAGCATCATGGTGAACCTGATTTTTTCAGTTAATAATACTAGTGTAGCTTTTGATTATTTTTTTGATGAGTGGGTGAATACTGAATAGGTAGGCCCCTACTAGATATTAAATGGACATCGCACTGTTCTTGTGTGACTGATGATTGTTTTTTTGTTGCAGGATTTAATCGAGCAACAACCGACAGACAAATTATACAGATCACGAGATGGCTTATACTTACACAGTAACATCCCCAGGTTGTGGGTGAAACATCGGAAATACAAAGCTGTTGGCTACCGGTATTGGTACTTGTAAATATAATTTGGACGGCTAATTTTTTATAACAATGTATCGGTACTCACTATACTTGAAGTCAGGTTTAGAAGGAACCAAACCGGATGGGATGTTATGAGGTGGGTGGGGTTTGTTCACGCGGTTGTTTGAAAAAGGGTCCTTAGGGCTACTTTAGTGTGCTGCACGTGGTTACGGAGGGCGGTCAAGTGTTGCGAGGGGTGAGGGGCACTACCTGACTAGATTAGGATACAATCTTGAAAAGACGTTTTCCTCGAAAAGCTTTGTTGTCGCATCTCCGTTCAGTCCGTCATCACTGTTCCTCACACAATGCGCTCGTTTCTGCGACACCAGTAGAAAGGGTAGATCTTGCAATACCGTGGGCAGTTTTCAAGTCTCGCGCGTTGAAATGTTGCTCCCTCTACTCCATCCGGTTTGGTTCCGACTAAAGGTGCACAGAACTATAGTATACAATAAATTGTCTGTATGAAATTATACAAAATGTATGGCTGCAACTATCACTGCGTTTATCAGGATATTTAGTTCGGTTTAACTAAAAGGTTCCCGTAATACAATATGGTTATCACGGAAATATAAAGTGAACTAAATATGGTAGAAGTTAAAATGTTCATTCTTCTGTCATCAGATTGGGTTAATGTTATGAGGACAGTCTGATTGTCAATATTATTGTTTTCTTTTAAGAAATCAGTTTAGTTCATTACGAGTAATTAATAAGTAAGTTAGTATTACCTAGGGACCTTGAAATTTTGTGATTGACTTTTTTTGCTAAATGATGCTAAATATGACTGTTTTATTTTTTAAGCAGCGAAATTAGTCAATAATCACATTTTTATGCTAAATTAGAGCAAAATTGGGAACTTTGCTTAATTTTTTTAAAGTTTCAACTCCAAACTATAAAATTAATTTGACAATTGGGCATTGAACTCAACATTTTTGTTTTAACTTATAGTTGGCACCATGACAGTTGGAAATATTATTATCGAACACGTCTAGCTAATTATAATTATGTTAACTTTATATGGCCTAAATATTTGTTTATGTGCAATACGTGTTCATTTGCTGAAGGGTAGTGATTGTAGTGCTATTTTTATGACAAAATGATGCCTTTATAGTTTATCTTGAGTTGATATACTGAAATTGAAGATTTTGTTTAATGAAATGAGAAGTTTTAATTTGCTATTTTTCAGGATTTCTCGTATTACCATTTACCATGGATTGACAGCTTATTTATATACAATCGTCTTTTATCATTCATTATTACCAATGCCAACGCTTGAAAAGATATAAAAAAAAAGTGTAAATGAGACACTGGTTGCTTGGTTGATCACTAAGTTTCTTCACATGCTGTTGAGGTGAGAGTGCTGGATATCAGTATCGGTATGAAGAAAGCGTTTCTAATATCTTTTAATTAAAATATATACTTTAAATTTAAATTAGGACCCACGTGTTTGTTATTTAAAAATTAAGTTGTATGACGGACATAAATTGAGATAGGCGTAAAAATAAGAAATGTTTGTTTGAAAGATGTTTATTTATCAGATCACCTTTGGGTACACAAGGTAATGTAGAACCGTCTTGGTTCCTGTGTCAATACCTTCACAACAATATAATATAAAAAATGAAAACACTTGATGCACTTGATAAATAAAGCTGAATAATAATATCATAGATAATATTAAATAATAATAATAATAAGAGCATAAATAAAAATATAAATTACATAATTATTTCTATAGGAGTTAAAACTAACAGCATAAGGTGGGTTTATAAAATATAAAATGTGGTTAATCTTACTTGAAACATTGCGGACAAGTTACTTCTTGCGTATATTTAGTATTATTTATAATTGTTAGCAGCATTGAATGGTTCATTAAAGCATGGAGTTTAAACAGTATTGCTCCATGATTAAAGTATGCTCAGAGTGTTTATGTTTGTGCAACATTGTTTAGCACTTCATATAACAATGCTGACAATCGCTTCAATATTTATTATTTACGATTACATTTAATTTTTTCACGTTGATTTACTGTAACCACACTGATAACTATAATATTATAGACAAAGTCTTGGGTCGGCTGCTGGTTTTTGGAAAATAACACAATATGATAGATTTTTCACATTCATTGGCATCTTATAAAATATAAAGTGCACATTTTTAAACTTCATATTGGTCTCTAAATTTGTTGTTGTTGAGTGTAGGGATAGAACCTTGGAGGTGTGATGGAAGCTGATGAATTTTATAGTTAAAGTAACATAGTATGTAGTGTATAGAAAAAGTTTAAATAAAGAACAAAGTATAGATAAAATTATGCTTCCTTTATCTATAAAATTTGTCAGCTTCTTCACACCGGGAATGTCCTTTCCCAAGACTCAAATGCTTTAATTGATTGGCATTCTTTCAATTTAGTAACTTAATTTGTTGTAAGTTAATCTAAGAAAAGAAATCGTCCGCGGTGGCACATACGGTTAGATCGCTGGTCTGAAGCGTATCACTACGAGGACGTGGGTTCGAATGCCCCATAACACATGGGGTTTTGTTATCTTCCTTTATCGTCGTCTCATCATCTTGAATGAATAGTCTTAGTGCATTAAAATGAGACGTTAAGCAACAAAAATCACACAAAATCTAAAATATGCTGCCCAAGGTACAGTTTAAAATATTTAGCTAGCTGGCAAGAGTAGGTATGAGTCAAAAGTCATAACAGAAAACTTATAAAAACATTACATTGAAAATATTTTTAGTTAATATTACTTTTCACTGTAGAAAAGAGAAAAACAACATTACATAGTTCCAAGAAATTTGGAACTTTATGTAATTTAAGTAGCCACAACAAAGAGATGCAGCCACTTGAAACTTGTTCAATCTACTATCATTTTCAAAGACATTGCTATAATATGGAACATAATACTGAATGCAAGGTGTTTCAAATGATAGTAATTTCTTAGTGGTGCTAAGATAAGAGATAGTATGTTCTCTGCTTACGTTCAGCTGCCGTTGTACTGTATGCCATTGCATTGTAAATGTACATTGTATAGAGTAGATAATTTCAATGACTGATAACATAACAAAAACTGGCACCACTTCTTTATCTTTTTTAAATACACTTACCATGCATATTCCTATTGTTGCGACAATAATAAATTATTATTATTTGATGAGCATTGTGAATGTAGCAAAAACTTCAACTTGACTACCACGAGAAAAAAGCTTGCTGTTTTCTTGTCTGTTTGTTCTACACCGGAAAAACGGCTACTCTTTCACGGGACACTTGCAATGTCTGAGCTTGGACCTGCTACTTTTTTTGCATAAATGAGAAGAAATATTCCTCACAAAAATCTCACTTTATATTTTCCCTTGAACGTAGGAATGCAGAGAGGTATGCCAAATATGCTCATCCATCAAAGCTACTATAAAAAATGTTATCTGTGATGCCACCACAACTGTCAATCTGAGCCTCTTTTCATTGTTTTACAATATTAAACCATATACAAAATTTGCACAATTGTACGACTACCTACTTAATAACTTTTTCCATGTACACATCATCGTCGCACTGTGTCTGACAGCAAAGTGAACATATACATACATTGTCAGTTGTTTGCTACTTCCACAAAGATTACAGAATCAAATCCACTCGATGTAGATTAATTGAAACAAATAAATCATTTACCATAGAATTCAATGCTATTCAAAACAATTATCAGAAACATACACCTAAAATACAAACATATTGCGCATTAAATATCTCAATACACAAGATATGTTTCGAACAATCGAAATACTTATTTTCTACACTGGAATATTAAAGCTGCATCTTTAAAAAGCTATTTTGAACTGAACTCTTCATTCTAGAGTGAATGTCTTGTTTAGTGGACGAACCACCAAACGTTCAGCTCTCTTGTTTAGTGGACGAACCACCAAACGTTCAGCTCTCTTGTTTAGTGGATGAACCACCAAACGTTCAGCTCTTTTGGTTTCAAAATAATAATACGAGATCCTTGGGAATGTTTTTCTTCTTGGTTCAGGCGTATCCGAGATCGCTCCTTCTCTTGTCTCTCGTTATCCACATTACGTTGTCCTCTTTGAAGTAGTCTTCGATCTGCGAGAGGGTCCTGCCCTTCGTCTCGGGGATGAAGAGATAGACGAGCAGGGTGCCCAAGAGGGTGCTCCCGCCGAAGATGTAGAACATGCCGTGCGCTCCGAGGTTGTGCGACAGCCAGGGGTACATCTTGGCGGCGGCAAAGAGGCAGACATTGAAGGCGGTGAAGATGTAGCCTCCAGCCAGGCCCCGGACCTTGACGGGGAGGAGCTCGCCGATGGTGATGCCCGGCAGGACGAAGAAACCACAGGTGTTGGTCGCGATGTAGGTGAAGAGGCAGCCGATGATCAGGTACGACTCGGTCTTCTCGTCGAGGGCGTCTTCGTCTAGGACGCGGATGTAGAGAACGGTGGCTAGGGCCAGAGCGGCCACACCTGAGGAACAAACAAACATACTTGAAAACAAAGTTTTATTTTAACATTTTAAACAGTTGGTAAGCAAACTTATCTAGAGAGTGAGAATCTTCTTCTTCTTTTCTTATGCCCGCATTTTTGGCTTACTGGGCCATCAGTCATTTTCTGGTTTTCCAGTAGAGACAGGCTTCTTTTTCCTCATGGTTTATGCTAAGTGGAAAGGCATCAATGTCGTCTTTAAGCTTGTATGTATACTAAACTTGAAATATAAGTGTGCAAAAGTATTGCCAAAAAAGGTTGTAGTGATACGACTAAAGTAAACACTAAACAGTGAATTGTAGAATTAATTATATCTATGTCTGTATCCTATTCACTTTGGATAATTTATGCCAAAGTATAGTATACATTTATAGTAGGTAGGTATCTTTAGTATGAACACATTATTTTTCGGGTAATCCATGTGGCTTTATTTCATTTCAACTCTGTTTCGGGCAGTTTTCCCTGTCCATTTTCTCTATATCTCTGCTTGTCAGCCGCCATTGTATTTGCAAAGTGTACAACATGGATGATTTTGTAGACCTCGAACATATCACCGCTTGGGACCACTTTTAATTTATTCTTCTTCTTCTAGTACTTTTGAATATGTCTAAATGTGCATGTTTTTTTTTACATAATTGTAATTTTGAAGTTTTTACATGTTTATGGATTATTTGGAAGTTTAAACAATGCAATAGTTAATAATCCAATGCAAGATCAACTTGTTCTTGTAAAGTATGCCACATTTTTCATGTTTGTTAGATATTTATGTACTTAGTATAAGAGTATGTATACATAATAATATGGTTAAAAAGTCACCAAAGTTGGCTATATTTGGAAAACCCTGCTTGAACGATCCGAAAAATCAAGTTGATCCAAATTACCAAATTGACCGGCTCGACTGTAAAGTTACCCGGTTCTAATTTTACAGTTAATCCAAATTACCGAGTAAAATGTGGTTTGTATATACATTCACACTCGCCATCATTTTTGTATTACGTTTATTTGTGTTATCTATTGTAATGTTTTGTGATTTGTGTGTTTCTTATATTGAGATTTTTGAGTATATTATTATTGTGTTTAGTATATTGCTATTATTGTGTATATTGTCCGGGTGGCAAGATGTGTTATGGGGCCAAAGTCTAATTCTTATCACCAGCAATGTGGCTATCATGTTATGGACATGTCTTTCGGGGCATTGGGGAGGAAGTTTAAAAAAAAAATTTAGTCTACATTTTAAATAATAAAAATTTTTAAAGTATTTTGTTAGATTTAAGGTTGCTATTATTGTCTTTTAGTTTGTAGGCCTTGACTGTCCTGTATTGATGTATGAATCAGTGTAATGTATACTAGTTCTGTTGAACTAAATGAAATAAAGAAGATACATACATACAATAAATAATAATTCAATTAATCTCACCTGAGGTGACTCCCGAGGCCATGGCCATGGGCCGGCGTCCCATGTAGAAGAGCAGCACGCTGGCGACGATGCAGAAGACAAACCTGACGAGGGCGGTGAGTATGGCGGCCATGAAGCTGTCCATGCCTCCCTCGCTGGTCTGTGAGATCAGGTCCACGGCGTAGAAGATGACGAGGAAGGTGCCGGAGACCACTTGGAGCAGGTTGAAGAAGTTGACGAACAGGAACGGCTTCAACACCTCGGCCTTGGTGAAGGTCGCCCAACAGCTGGGCTCCGAGACGACGTTCTGCGAGTTCATGATCGTCTCGGAGTCGATGCGTGAGATCATCTGTTGGAACTCGCGCTTTGCCTGAGGAGAAGACAGATTGTTGTAGTATAGTTGATATGAACGCGGGTTGAACCCTCATTGCAACTTGAGTCCGCTTAAAACCATTTCAGACCCCTTGTACATTAAATGAGCATCAACTTTCAAATTTTAATCCGGGTAGAAATAGTTTTTTTCAATTTGACCCCAATTTTTTAATTGTTTTAGGCGAATAATAAAAAAAAAACATTTTCCCCCATGCCATGGGACAAAAAGTGAATTTTTTAGAGAAGATTAAAAATATACCTCTTCAAAAAGGCTAAAAATGAGACAAATTTGGTTAGTCCCGGAAATGCAATAAATCTCTAGTATTGCTATTATTTGTGATATAAAATAATACAAAATATGCAAACAATTAAAAAAAAACTAGTTTTAGGAATATTTTATATTTGAATTTGTATTTAAAATTAAGCTTTATTTTAAAGCCAAAATTTCCCAAAATTCCTAAAAAAAAACACAATTAACTTTTTTGAAAACTTAAAACCTTAGAAAAAAATTAAATTTGAAATTTGAATTCATTGCCTAAAATGACTTAATTTAGACCAATTAAAATTATGTCTAAAAGGGTTGATGACTAATATTACCCGCATTGAACGCCAGTAATATAACTGGGTTCTAATAGGTTTGTATTGAAAGACTTGATTTGACTTCAACTATATTATTTACATTTTTGTTATT
The DNA here is from genome assembly GCA_024449915.1 of Sweltsa coloradensis. Classification (NCBI taxonomy): domain Eukaryota; kingdom Metazoa; phylum Arthropoda; class Insecta; order Plecoptera; family Chloroperlidae; genus Sweltsa; species Sweltsa coloradensis. The sequence goes on along the minus strand of JAMZAV010003623.1, from coordinate 61,205 downwards.
CAATTTTTACATATTGTAGTTTTGTGTAACGTATTTTGTATTAATAAGTTTATTAATAAGTGTTTCAAATTTTTTTTGATACCGGGTATTTACTTGACACGCCTTGTTGGTGATTGCACCTGTTAGGGATAAATTTATAATAATGTTTAATTGACACGTTAGATATAATCATTATGTAGATTTGTTGAGGAACAGAATGTAAAAAAAGTGTATTTCTACATTATGCATAATATTAAAATTTATCTAATGCAATATTTTTGCAAAATATGCATTATGCATGTAAATGAGAGTTGATTGCAGTTAATAAATGCATAGGCTAGCTCATCTTATGGATATGGATTAATGAAATGAAGTTGAAAGGATGTTGTAACTTGTTAAGTATTGGACCAATCAGAATTTGACTAGTTGCTATAATATTATGCAATCATGCAATTTTCTTGTCTAACTTTTACGAAGCTATAAACAGAAAGTAGAATATCTATTAACTAATAATATATTGCTCACAAAATAAAATATCAGATACATTGCAATTGTTTTTAATGGAAGCTAATTGAAAATAACCATTCATTAATTGAATGATGATCATTTGATTTATGGTAATATTACTAATCTGAAGTCAAACTTATTGGACTCGTTGATTTCTAAAATCACAACACATATTTAAACTATGTAGGCCTATACTGCAATTAATTTTATGATACTAGAGTTAATTTAAAATGTATTTTTACGAATGCGTGCATGTTGTTTTAGACTGGAACATTGGAGGCTAAATGTCCAGACAGCTACAATTAATTTATTACTGTTTTATACAATAACAAAATAATCTTCGCTGTCTCTTCCAGCACAAGATCACAAAATAGAAAATACATTGAAATATGCTGCTAACTCCCTCAAGCTCTATAAATGGAGCTATTATTTATTATGTCTGAATCCACACATAAATCCTATGGTGCAATTTAAATACATATTTGTTTTATTTATTTCCTTTACATACACAATATTAAAACTAATATGTTCTATGAAGGATTATCAAAATTATCGATATACGTTTGGACTCTCTACGGAAGAGTTTGCCAATTAATTATACACTTAAATCTCATTTTTGCAACTTTGATAGCGTTGGAACATCGAGCTACAAGTTGCGTCTACCCCATTGATATGCAAAATTCTGGAATGACTGCCTCTCTGCAGAGTATTTCTTATTGTATGTTTTCTGATACAATATAATACAAATTGATAATAGTTGTTAACAATTATTGATGAATTGTTTATTGTACTGGTGTTAATAAATTGTAATATACATCCAGGAATAAAATGAATTGGAATAAAATTGTTTAATTGATTGAATTACTTATATTTTTTAAATCATTAATAAAACACCTCATTAATTATTCATTGTGTGGACTTTCATTTTGTTGTTATTTTTTAAAGTGGCATAGATATATTGTACACTTGTATAGAAATTGTATTTTGTACTTGTCAATACATTTCTGTATCAAATGAAAACTTACTAGTTTAACTTTTTTTCATTGTTAGTTTTGGTAGCTAGCCCACCAGTTTTCTTGAGCACACAGTTTAATATAATAACACCAGCGTCACAGGCCCGTCCAGTGGTGTCATTAAAATCCAAATTTTGTTATGGGCTCTGGGGGAGGCCCCCCAGCAATTGCGGGTCCGGGACGCACAGCCCCGGAAAAGAGTTTTTGGCATAGTTTGTTATCATTTGTTAGTGGTGACTGGGTGATGATTGTTGTGATTGCAAAATTATATTATATTCTGTGACTGGACATTGGATTTCTTCATTTGTTTAAGAGATATGCATCATTTCAGCACATATCCTGATTTTTTATCTTCGGCATATGGAGGGGAATGGCCTATATTATTTCATTTTGGGTGTATGCCGAAATCCCCCAAATACCTCCCCCCCCCCATTACACCACTGGGGCCGCCATGTCCTCTACGTCTTCCATCATACATTCTAGCGTTGTACACATACCTGTGTGCTTGGTCCTCCCCTAAGCCAGTACAAGGCCTTCCTGGCCTCCTCTATCCTGCCGTTCCTGGCCATCCACACTGGACTCTCCGGTAGAAGTGTGAGCGCGAGCAGACTGACTAGGGGTAGGATCGCGGCGAGGCCGGCCACTATGTGCCACTCCAGGCAGGACCCCAGGGCGTAGACCAGGAGGATGCCGAAGCTGTAGCTCACGTAGAGGCCGCCACTGAGCAGGCCGCGCAGTCTCGGTTCCGCTATCTCGCCCAGCATTACCTGGATACAAAGTGTTCACAAAGTGTTACAAAGTGTGCCTTGTTCCTAAAGGATCTATACTGGTTCCACTCTTCTTTTGTTCTGCTTTCTCGCCCAGCATTGTCTGGATATAGAAGACAACATGACTCAAGGGGTCACGAGAAGAAAATAATGAATCACAAAGTGTTTATTCAGTGCGGTGTTCCCCAAGGATTAATACTAGGTCCACTCTTGTATGGGTTAGCTGTCTGGCCCAGCATTACCTGGATACAGAAGGCAACATGACTCAAAGAGATAATGAAAACACTGTTTCATCAATTTGTTCATTAAATGTGGTGTTCTTAAGGATCAATACTGGGTCCACTTTTCTTTGGAATCAGCTGTTTAGCCCTGCATAACTTGGATACTGAAGACAACAGGACACAAGGGGTCACGAGAAGAAAATAATGAATTCAAAAGTGTTAATTAAATGCGGTGTTCCCCAAGGATTAATACTGGGTCCACTCTTGTATGGATTACTATTAGCTGTCTGGCCCATTTGAAGACTTTTGTTGCTTTTAAAATACTATTCGAGTCGATCAGTGGTGATAAATGACAATAAAGGACGGGACTCGAACCCACGTCCTCGTAGATTTATACTCTTCGCGCGTAAACTACTTGCGAGATTGCTGGCATTTATCAGCCAAGTTGTAAAGAGAAGATTCTACAAACAACTCGGCTGCTCTCGAACTTTGCAAGCGACAATTTCGAGCAATTAATTTTCATTCCACTTTGATTTTGACATTTAATTGGCCCGTACGTCGTCATCTTGCAACTACTAATTACTATTACTATAAAACCACTCAACTGAACTTAAACCTGGGTTACTTACTTTTATTCGCGACATTTCGGAGACACCGTCTCCTTCCTCTAGCATCGTCCATGCAATGCTTGAGGAAGGAGACGCGGAGTCTCCGAAATATCGCTAATAAAAGTAAGTAACCAAGGTTAAAGTTCAGTTGAATACATGTTTCCGGGTTAATGAGTTGTGATAATTTTGAAACTAATTAGTACATTTTTCTTCCAGGGTTTGGAGGGATTTGGAACTGACTTTTTTTTTGGAAATCTGATCGTAATGTTACCTGCGTGGGTGCTGCGCTGAGCCCCACTGCAAAGCCGGCCATCACCCTCCCTGCCAGAATGAGCCAGTGAGACTGTGCGGCCGCCATCAGGGCCCAGCCGACCGTGAAGGGTAGGATACTGATGCGCATGGCTTCTCGTCGACCGAACCTGTCTGCCAACATTCCGCTGATGAAGGAGCCGACTGGTGTCGCCGCCGAGTGGACACTCGCTGAAACAACATTCATTTCAACGTTACTTCATGTACAACATTCATTTCAATATTACTTCATGTACAACATGTGAATTATACAGGACTTGTAGTGAGTGGAATGCTCTTCCTAAAGGAGATGCGATAATTTGAGATTATTAAATTTCAGTTACTTTTTACTGATTCATTAATTCCTTCAAGTATATAATTATTGTTAACCGTATTTTCCAAGTTTGATATATTTGCTATTTCCTTTCTGGTTGTTATATTTTAAACAATATTTATTGTTATTAGGTTGACAGTCCCCAAGTGTGTTTGGAACTCTGCTCTTTTCTGCCATCCTCGTGACACATTAAAAATATATTGTGTTGCAGAACAAAATAATAAATAAATAAATAAATAAATAAATAAAGACACATGTGAAACAAGGAAATTGGGTACTCTTTTTATGAAAACCACGCAAAAATACATTTAACTCATATTTCTGGTACGGAACTCTACTAGTTTGACGGGAATGCTATTTTTTATCATTTTTTTTTTTTTTTTTCCCAAAACCATCAATATTTTATAGTAAACACAAAATAAATGCGCGGAAACAAATTTCAACGAATTTTTACAATTAAAAAACTAATTTTTCTCTAGGCCCACGTAACAACCAGGGCCACGCCCCGCCCACCTGTGTGAAGTTGACTCCGGTTTAGCAGGAGCCACGCGGCCTAGGCCCCATTCCTACCGTGCTGAGATTTTACTCACTGCGAGTAAACCCTTACAAGAACATAATAAAAAAAATCCAAATAGAATCATCACGTTTTTACTGTTTATAGTAACAAAAAACTTCAAAACCTTTAACGTCGCTATTTTAAACGAAAACACACTGTGTGAAGTTGACTCCGGTTAGCGAGGAGCGAAAGCGGGCCCCAGGCCTATTCCTACCCTGCTGAGATGTTTTTTCTCACTGCGAGTAACCTTACAAGAACATAAAAAAAAAATCCAAAAAAGAAAACAAACACGTTTTTACTGTTATAGTAACAAAAAAACTTCAAAAACCCTTTTAAAGTCCCCTATTTTAAACGAAAACACACTGTGTGAAGTTGACTCCGGTTAGCGAGGAGCGACGCGGCCTAGGCCTATTCCTACCGTGCTGAGATGTTTACTCACTGCGAGTAACCTTACAAGAACTAATAAAAAAATCCAAAAAAGAATCATCACGTTTTTTTACTGTTATAGTAACAAAAAAAAACTTCAAAACCTTTACGTCGCTATTTTAAACGAAAACACACTGTGTGAAGTTGACTCCGGGTTTGCGAGGAGCGACGCGGCCTAGGCCTATTCCTACCGTGCTGAGATGTTTACTCACTGCGAGTAACCTTACAAGAACATAATAAAAAAATCCAAATAGAATCAAACACGTTTTACTGGTTTTAGTAACAAAAAAAACTTCAAAACCTTTAACGCGCTATTTTAAACGAAAACACACTGTGGGGAAGTTGACTCCGGTTAGCGAGGAGCGACGCGGCCTAGGCCTATTCCTACCGTGCTGAGATGTTTACTCACTGCGAGTAACCTTACAAGAACATAATAAAAAATCCAAAATAGAATCATCACGTTTTTACGTTATAGTAACAAAAAAACTTCAAAACCTTTTAAAGTCGCTATTTAAAACGAAAATCCTATTGTAATAAAAGTCCTTTTTTTTAATAACGACGTTAAAGGTTTTGTAGGTGGAGTATTTTTGCGAAAAGGGATGGTAGGCCTCAACATAACATGGCTGACCGACAAGTGACTAGTGAAATGTGCGAGTGAGTACAATCTGTGAGCAATTCAAGCAAACTAAAAGTGATCAAATAAATCCAAAAGGTACTTTCCGCGCCAAATAAATACATTATTATATTCATTTACAAAAACTATAATAAATTTAATGTAACAAACAACATAACATAGCGTACCATGAAGTGCAGTGACAGTGCGAGTGTTGTGTATGGCTCAGGGTAGGGATTGCGTGTTTTTATTCAAACAAACTAAAAGTGATTAAATAAGTCCAGAAACTACTTTCCGCGCCCAAAACCAAGTAAACACATAATAATATTCAATTAGAAAAGGAAATCATAAATTTAATGTAAAATAATTTTTTCCCCTCAAACTAAGATTTTCCTTCTGGTACACACAGCACCGAAAGATGTTTTAAGTGTTGTTTTTTTCTGGTTTTGTTGCTACAGTTTGGTAGAAGAAGACATTGTATAATGTGTAGGGCTATCATCGGTGTGTTTTGGCATATATTGATAAACTATATTGCACTATAGAAATGGAATTTAAGCAGCCAGCCAACATTGTCTTGTTCTTCCCATTTTTTTCTTTTCTTCCTCATGCCCAGGAGATAATAATAACACATTTTTGGTGATGTGATATTTTGTTTATACATGCTTATACATAGGTTCGTGTGAGTTTATTACATTCACTCACTCCGCCACTACCTCATTCTAAATCATAATCTCACGTGTCACTTACGATTATAATCTACACATCAGTGCTGTCACTAAAAATTTCCCGTGTCTTTCAGTACCTACTTTAAGTCATTCCTTGAGGTACATTCACTCCGAGGCCTACCTCGTGGCCCCCTACACTTTAACCCCGGACGTCATCCCACTTGTCTTCATTCTTTGCACTTGTCAAACTGTCTACCTATCAATCATATCGATGTTGAAGAACTAATACCTTCTATCTGGCAAAAAAATTGTCTTTAGTGTTTTTGAAGTCGATTGAAGTTACTGACATCAAAAACACTAAAGACAATTTTTTTTTGGCAGATAGAAGGTATTGGTGAAATAAGTGAAAAACTCCGATCATTATGCAGCTCTCATTCTCTTGAGATCACTGCTCTAGTGGATTAGTTGATCAAGAGTACAATAAAATGATGGGTAAATAAATAAATCCTTATTTAAAGTTTACCCAATCAGCCACATAACTGATTTTCAGTGGGGGACAGTAAACCAAAGCGACCAAGCCAACCCTGTAGGCCCGACACAACCGACGAGTGAGCGATAACCAACCAAAGATCGATTTTTTAAAATAGTCAGTGGTATGGACAGTGCGAACACCCGCGGATCAACGCCAGAATCAACAAGGCCGATTCAGAACAACTTTGAATTTATTATGTGCCTCGTTGCTAGGACTGCTGACTTGAGAGGGAATCGAACCCTGGACCTTCTGCATTGGAAGCAGTGACGCTAACCACAAGACCAACGAGCCACAGTGAAGTGTGTGTTGGGTGTGGTGTGACTGAAGTACACAAACAGCTTATCAGACAGAGATAACAGAGAGAACTTCCTGATTCCACAGAGCTCTTTCACCAGATTCCGTGTCTATTGTTATGTTTGGATACTCTGAAGAATCATTGCCAGGGTCGGTTAATCAATCACATTTCACATAGGTAAACATTGGATATATTCTTGACGCTATAGTGTTACCGACACATCTAGGTATCATGACCATAGATTTTTTTCACATGGTATCCCCATATTTCGTACGACTCGCAAATTGTTCTGGGCTAGCCTATTAGTTCAAGCTGGTGGCAAATCTTTCTTGGGTGCTGCTTGCGAAGACTGAAATTGAACGTGTCAAATTCAAATTCAGGTAGGCCTACTTGTTCATTATCGAGACCCCCCGAAAAGGAAAGTAGTTTAGTGTGGTTGGGGGGGGGGGGGGGGGTGGCGCGAAGCGCCGTAGGGGCCACTTACCTACTTTCCTTTTTTGGGGGGTCCCTATAATGAAGAAGTACCCAAATTCTTTTTCATTTTGTTAAAGCCACAATATTCTCATTCATTTTCTCTACAATCCCCTGTCAATTCCCAGCATTTTCCCAAACCACATTCCCCTAATAGTCATATTTCCCCAATTTCCCCAGTAACTTTCAGTCAGCCAGTCAGTTAGTCAGTTAGTTTGTCTGTCCGTCTGCCTGCGTGCCTGCCTGTCTGTCTGTCTGTCTGTCTGTCTGTCTGTCTGTCTGTCTGTCTGTCTGTCTGTCTGTCTGTCTGTCTGTCTGTCTGTCAGTCAGTCAGTCAGTCAGTCAGTCAGTCAGTCAGTCAGTCAGCCAGCTAGTCAGTCAGCCAGTGATCCAGCCAGCTAGCTATCCAGTACGGAAGAGGAACTACAAGGCCTCACTCATCACTCACTTGCCGAGTCAACTGACCTAGTGGATGATTGCAACAGCTGAAAGACGTATTGCCCTAGCCCGGAAGAGCGGAGCAATCCGTCTCTCATGTGCTAACAACTCAATCAAACCCCGTGGCGCAGTGAGCACTATTAACACACTAAGATGCATTGCCCTCTGCAAACCAATCAGGAGGTGTAAGTGGAAGATGATGGTCACAAGGACGTGAATTATAGCCCATCACAATCTCTGGTCGGTCTTCCTGGTTACAAGACGAGGGGCATACGCCTTAGTGGCGAACTAGGAAATTTTGTATTTATTTATTGCATAGAGAATATATTCTTGTTTTAAAGGTAGAAGAGTTCATTATAAAATTCATTAAACACTTAAGTGGATTCAACCCTTATTTTTTTTGGTTTACAAAACAACAACGTTAAAGGACCAAGCATTCACTATTAACACACATGTAAACGTGCACATAACACAAGTTCAATTCCTATATTAAAACAACACAAAATTAATGATTGATTTCATCTAACTTTTTCCGGGCCACGAATACATACACAATTGTGTAGTATTATTAATTATTAATTGCATTGATTGCTTTTGAATATTCTTTTATAATAAACTGTAGGCTACTGTTAAACAGTGCAAAATATTATTTTTTAAACGTCTAACTATAAGGTCTACCTCTTAGTTATTTCGACAGTACATTCAAGTTCAAAATGAACAAAAAGATAAAAAAGATGACGAAAAACGTGCCGGTATACATTTTTCTTAGTTAATTTGGTATTATGTTATAATATGAGCAAAAATTATTTTGCGCTCGGCAGACGATAAAGAATAAATCTATGCTATCCAGAACGCGTATTCTTAAACTAGGCCGCTTCGTGAACGCTTTTTTTAATCGCGTTGATGGATGAGCTTTTTTGTAAGTTTTTAGTTTGCGTAGGACCACTTTTTCTTTGCAAGTGCTTTTTGAATGCATTGTAGGTGATTGTTGTCAAGTTTCTATTGTTACTTGTTAATTATTATAAACATAAAAAAACTCATATATTAAAACCTTTTTTACTACCATCTGAATCACGGTAATTGGATGAGCGAAGGGAAAACTTCAATTTCACTGACCCCCAAAAAAATTTAGCTCGTTTTTTTTGTCTGTTTGTTCGCTCTCTACCGGGCAAACGGCATAAGTGATCTTGATAAAAATTGGGGGGACCTTCGAAATCTTTGAACTTAGACCTGCCACGTTTTTTGGGTACAATCGAAGAAATACTTCTCATGAATATCGTACTTTTACGATTTTTTTCGATTTTTAGTGCGATATTTTCGTGACATTTGGGCCGATTCTGACCAAACAGGTGGGGCTACAACGTTCATATTTCACATGTACATTAAGGTTATGGTGATGTAGTACCTTTTGAAAGAAAAAGTTGAAAAAGTTAGCCAGAATCCATAGAAATAAAGGTTTTATTATGAGTTTTTTGAGGTTAATAATAAAAATAAGCAAGGAACAATCGAAACTTGACAACAAAAACCTACAATGCATTCAAAAAGCACTTGCAAAGGAAAAGTGGTCCTACGACAACTAAAAACTTACAAAAAAGCTCATCCATCAACGCGGCGGGACTTAAGCGTTTTCCTAGTATCAATTAGTCAAGACGTACTTGCTTACGCCGTACCATCTGTAATAGTCACATTGTTCTACAACACATCATTAAGTATTCGCGGAAAACCCAGAAACAATAGACAATAATCTTTAACAGTCATGCTTTTGTCGTAGTTGGGTCGTAGGGGATTATGAACAGTCGAATTACGAAACACTAATATTCGGTTTGATTTAATTTCCAAGAAGCTATTGTCATTCCACATCTCGCTTGAATTCACTCAATACAATACCCATTGATATTTAACACCTATAGTAGGCTGGATACGCTGTCTCCAATACCTCCGCACAGGCGCGAGCGTAGCAAATTGAAGACTCAATCTGCCATGAACAAAATGGCGATTTGGCGTTTTAATTTATGCTTTTTTAATGCATTTAAGTATTTTACTGAATTGTCAGATATGGTTTTAGCTTGTTCAGCATGATATTGAACAAACAGAAACAATAAGAAGTTATTGCATAAGGGAATTTAGTAATCATTTGATGTTAAAGGCTAGTATGCTTATCTGTCAACCTGGCGGCAATCTTGAGAACTATTTGGGCTACAAATCGCTCCCATTTGATTAACATGTACACTGTCATTTCAAGATGGCTTCTAATTGTAACGGAAGTGGACCACCGACTGCTAATCTAGCCTAACAGTAGTTAAATATCAATGGAAATAAATGTCGAGACCGGGCACCTCCACCAAAACTGTATCTTTTTTAATGATTCACATGGTCGTCTCCAATTTCCATCAAGATCGCATATGCCGTTTGCCCGGTAGAGAGCGAACAACCACACAGGGAAAAAAAAAACACCCGAGCTAAATTTCTTCGTGGTCAGTGAAATTGAAGTCTTCGCTTCGCTCATCCAATTATATTACCAGTCGTTCAGCAGAAATCATCAACACCTTAGTGCGCGCATGTGAGTTGGGCCAATCTCAGCGTTCCCTCAAGTCACACTTTTCGATAATTTTTTTTTTTTTTGATTTTCTAATGTGTAACATTGAAATTTTTCGTTAATTTTTACTTGCTGAGAAACAGTACAAGGCTTAATCTACAACAATGTCTGTCAATGTATGACATCTATGCTATGTTCATGGCCGAACGAATATATAGCTATAATTGCGAAATGTCAAATGTGTCCCATTCCCTCTTAAATTAGTTTTCACCAGACCCCCAAATGTAATTGAAGTGTCCAGCTGATCTAAACCGTCTGACAATTCACACCCTAATTGGCCGCACATCTTGTAAGCCAAGTGGCCAAAACGAGGTGCAATTGATATTGGCAGGCTGGACAATTGAACTAGTATGTAGGTCAGAGTGCCATCAACTCCTCGGAGGTATATTAGTCCAGTCCTTGGTTGGAGAGGGTATTAGATCTCGGACAACCCAAGGAGAAGTGGATTGGACTGGCTCAGTGCTACAGCAATCTTGGACAGGAACGTGATACATTTTAGGGGGGGGGGGGGGGGGATATAAATTTTTCGTGGTGGGAAACCTGCCCAGGGTGCAATGAATGCCCCTAACTAGGTATTTTGGACTTGAGACAATTCTGAAGAGATGTCTGAGGGCGGTTTAGAGGACTCAATCCATTACATTCGCATTAATGACTGAGGAAAACCACGAAAAAAAAATCAGTCAGGATTGACGGGATTTGAACCCTGGACCTCTCGAAGCAGAGTCGCGCGCTTAACGTTTGAGAGAAGGGAACTTTTACACAAGCGCCTTTCTTCACCAATGTCATGAAGTTGTAAATGAAAAAGGTTGCTATTTGGCGGGTATATGAAACGAATTAAAGCTTCTGCTGTGGACTTAAATCCATCAAGGTGGCACATACGATTAGGGTGCTGGTCCGAAGCGTGTGGTTCTACGAGGACGTGGGTTCGAGTCCCGCAAAGACATGGGTTTCTTGAACTCGTCCTTCATGTAGGGATGAGTCGTTTAAACGGTTAACGCATAGAGTTTTATATAAACGTGTAAACGTGATATATTTTTTTAAATAAATGAAATGTTATTTTGTAATCACTTTTGGAGCCTACACAAACACTGGCTATCACATTTGGCCAATAATTTTCTAAAATTGCTTAATTTTGGTGGAGGTGCCGGGTCCCAGGCTGTATTAAGGCATCTTCACTGTTACACATGGTGGAAGTGCCGGGTCATTAAATGCGAGTGTGAGGATCAAACCGTTGTTTATTATTCGTCGGTCGGTCATAAGTACAAAATTACGATTTTTGTTGTAAAACCTAGACCCTACCTAAACCTAAACGTTTAAACGCGAAAATTTTATGGTTCCCATCCCTACTTCATCGTCATCTATCACAACTCATCGTCTCGAATAGCCTTAGTGCATTATCAATGCATGCACATTGCACAATGCAATCAATGAAGATTATCTGCTGTACTCACCGATCCACGAACCCATGTCCTCGTCTGTGGGAAGCGTAGAGTTCGCCACTTGTATCTGAGGTAGCAGGATGGCTGAGTAGCCAATGGGCATCCCGCATCCGGCCACCAGTATGAAGACAGCACCGGAGATGAGGCACTGAGAACACACATACGTCACAACGTTAGATGTGACAGTGTTTGTTGCTAATAATGAAGCTAACTTTGATAACAAGTAGACGTGACAAGTTAACCCGCATAATCTCATCGACTCATTGTTGTATCGTGAAAATAAATAATTTAATGTATTGGGCTGTTGGTATTGTATTTGCAATTGCTTTTCCCTACTATTAAAACTGAAATATTGTAGTATGTTTAAATTTTAAAAGAAACTATTGATATTGATAGATATTGATCATAACCCGTAGGGGCTTGCGGAGAACAATGTGAAATAACACGTTTCTGGTGTTGGTTGACAAAAAATACAAAGGGGGATAATAAACAAATTTAACATTATATCATGTACACAAAATTACCAACATTAATTAAACAAATTATTCATTGTTTCTCAATTTCATTGATCGGGAAACACTCCCGTGGGTGTAATTGATTTTATGTAAATCAATCCAGAAATTAAAAAAATAATCTCAGCAGGGTATTGAACCCCGGTCTTCCGATTGCATATTCATATGTTATGAAGTTAACCGTCTCGGTAGCTTAGGGGTAAAGTACTCGACCGGCAATCGGGAGATCGGGGTTCGATTCCACACTGAGTTGGATTTTCTTATTTTGGATTGATTTACACAAAATAATGCATTATTAAATTGCATTCACATACGATCATCTGATATAAATTATAAAATATATTTCGACAATTATAAACATTTGATTAATATATCAGTTACATTAGAAATGTAAACTTATCTGTCCCTGCAAAATAGTCTTCACATCCACATTTCACTTGGTACAGAAACATAATTATTTCCAGGTGTAATTTATTTTATGTCTATCCTATTCAGTTCTAAAAACTGATTTTCAAAAGAGGACAACTAAATAAAATGAATTACATAAAAATGCAGACACAATAATGAAATATAGTTAAGTTTGAAACAATAATATTCAACCAAAATTTACAATTTAGACCATAAAATTTCGGTATCAAATTCAAATTGGATATAAATTAATAATGAACAAAATGATGTATATATAAATTAATAAAATCTTAAGTAAACTAAGAAAATTGGTTCAATTGACACCCACAGTTGAACAGATTGTGATTACGTTAAAGTACGTACAATAATTAATAATATTGACGACTTTAAAAAAATTAAATTAAAAAACATTGCAAATCTTATATGTATTTATAACTGAGTATTGAGGAAGTTAGCTCTCATCCATTGTTTTTATTATTTTGACATTGTAGGCAGAAGGGGGGTAGGGGGTCACAAATTTTACGACTCGCCTTGACATGTGGGGGGGGGGGGGGGGTCGACATTGACGTCGAGTTCGTCTCAAAGTTTCGTGACATCGTTAACTCACCTCGAATGTCGCTCGTCCATCTTGTCACCAAGTGCGCAGAGGAACCTCTATATTATCTGCAATGCCAATGATATCCGAGGCCAAAGATCATAATACTCCCGCCTACATTAGTTTCGGAGATCCTGCGGTCAACCTTTATTTTGTCGACCCCTAAATAGTATAAATACATAAATCGCGCTTGGCAGGGACTGTATTAGTTGTGGTTGGACACATTATATGCAAAGACTTGTGCGGTTGGGAATGTTGTTTTGTGCAGTTTATCTTCCTACCACGAGGGTGTAACATAACCATCACAATCTGTCAGCTGCGCCACTCATGTTGAAATGGAGGTGTAACAAACATCAGCAGCCTGATCACTTTCTGCACGAGAGCCACACATGACATAAGATGCATAGAATAGACACTGAAAATAACACGTGTCTTTTGTGCAATTGTGCAATATCCTAGGCTGAGCACCAGAGCTTCGCTCGAACCGCTACAGTTTCGCGTCAGGCTCAGCACAATTCACTGCCCTACTAAACAAAAAGGCCCTCACAATACACTCGAGGTAAATAAATAAAATAATAATAAATAATTATAAATTTTATTTAGAGTCTACCCACTCAGTTATACAACTGACTTTCAGTGGGGGACTTCAAATCAAAGCGACCAAGCCAACCCTGCAGGCCTCGACGCAATCGACGAGTGAGCGATAACCAACCAAAGATCGATATTTTTAATAGGAAATATAGCAATCAGTGGTAGGCCTATGGACAGTGGGAACACCCGCAGATCAACGCCAGAATCAACAAGGCCGATTCAAGACAACTCTGAAATTTATTATGTGCTTCGTTGCTAGGACGGCTCCAAAGTCACCGTTTACAAACTCCTAAGACAAGAACTGATGGACTTAAGTCCAAATCAGAAGTTTTGTTAGTTAAACAGTACTATGCGGGAATCATTTTCTGTCAAATGTACTAAGCTAGAATGCCCTAAGCCCCTAACGACGCTATAAAGGTGTACTATGCCCTAACTACAAAATTATGATCTTTTACTAAGGAAGAAGGCCCCATGTCCACTGTTACCATGTAGATGGCCTTTAAACGTAGTTTTTTAATGGTAAAAGCACAGGGTAGCTGTGATTTGATTTCCAAGGCTGTGATTTTTTCATCGCAAAAAGCCCTAACTACAGTAATTAATTGGATATCAATCATATCATATTTTTATTCCTGTAAATAAATTCTATTTGATCTTAGTGCTTCGTTAATCCAGTTGCATTGAAATAATATTTAAAGGCCTAAGCAGCACAAAGTAGTAGTTAATTTTCATTTTACTCAATATAATAGTATGTTGAAAGTAGATAGGTCCCTTTGCTTAGTAAGGCGGTACGTAGTAACAGGTGTCTGTGGAGTGTGGAAAGCATTCGCATCGCAAGAACAGAAGTATAGAGGTTCCCGGCAATGTCGTAACTATACAGCTCAAGGGTCCCCGTTCATTTTCTCAGGCTGATTTTTGCTTTTTTGACTGATTTTTTATTTTACATTTTACATTTTTCTGCAAATTTATTTTTCTGGACAAGCCTTGCAAATTTCGAACACAATCGCTCCATTGTGGCATGACTTTTATCACTCCTATCGGCAAAGTTTTGGAAAATAGCAAAAGCCAAGTCCCAACTCAAATGCGCGCACTCAGGTGTTGATGATTTCTGCTGAACTGATAGTAATTATCTTAAACCAAATTTTGCATGTACGTTAAATAGGTACTTTTCTATGATATCCACACTTGGTTGTAAAAAATTAGCCATTATAAGATCCATTGCGAGAAGTCCAAAACGTGAAAAAATGGGAATCAAAAACATGGATTTTAATTCAGGAAATTCCCATCAATCCGCTTATCCTACGATGTATCACATAACCGGCGCGTTCACATCGATTTAAAAGTTGACGTACAGTATGAAATTTGTATTAAATATATCTATAAGTTATACTTGGAATAAATTCCCGAAGTTCACCAAAATTACTTTTTATTCAAAACCGATGAATTAATCTGAAAACAAGCGTATTGGATCTCATAGATTTATCTTTTATTAACGATGTTGTGGAGAAAAAAAATGAAAACTAAACGTCGAAACTCGTCTCCGCGCCAGCCTCAGCGACCCCTCTTTCCCCAGCTTTAGCGATAGCACTAAAATATAATTTTGAAAATCAACCTTTATCTCACCTCGGTTTTTAATGTCATTAAATTATCAAATATTGTATTGTAAC
Organism: Sweltsa coloradensis; assembly: GCA_024449915.1. NCBI lineage: Eukaryota > Metazoa > Arthropoda > Insecta > Plecoptera > Chloroperlidae > Sweltsa > Sweltsa coloradensis. The sequence goes on along the minus strand of JAMZAV010003623.1, from coordinate 45,687 downwards.
TTTTTTTATGTTATTGCCGATTACTCTCGCCCCCCCCCCCCCCCCCAGTGTGCAGACCTCGCCTACAGGGCAGCCACCATTACGCACGTGTAGAACGGCGTCAGCCTCATTACACCGTCTATTGTTCCTCGCCGCCTGGAAGGTCGCCTGTGATATTCAACGACCTATTACCCTCCCTGTCAGCCCCCGCCTATAAACCCTGAGTTATCGCGCGCCAGAGACGACAACACTTTAGTTTAGCCAGAGGGGGCTGACGTAGTCAACCAACACACGGGAATAATACTGGCGAGAGATCATCTTTTAATCGTTAAATCGTTAAATAATCATCCATCACCTGTTTCATCACCCAACTCCCCGTCTACCAACAACAACAACACTTTCAACTCCTTTTCACAATTTCAATCAATTGACATTTTTGCTAGTAAATTTTGGCCTTTTAATCATCAATTCGGCATCGCACAAATCATTAATCGGATAGTTAAGATTAAGTTTTAAAACAAATGATTCTATATTGTTTTATTAACGAATTTGTTATGTTCGTAATACATATCAGTACTTTATTAATCATCAATTCATCATCGTATTGTTTTCAAGCTGGAGACGATTACACCCGCGGATAGTGCCAGAATCAACAAGGCTAATTCTGCTCAATTCACTGCCATTTTACAATATTTAATTCGTGATATTAAAGGTGTTTTTTTAACAAAGGAAAACTACCAACAATACAAAAAAAATATAGAAATAATAAACATAATGAGCGTGAACCATACTGCATACGAAAACATGGTCGAAATATCACGTATTAAAAGACCATGTAATCCAAAAACACGTTTTAAAATAATATATACCGGTTCTGCTCGTTGCTTTTAGATGATGAGTACAATATGATTTCACATCGCGCACTTGACTTCACACTTAATTTTAGTTTGGTTTTTGTTTCGCGTCGAAAAATAAAAACTTTGGTTTAGTAGTGTGCGAGTACCGGTACCCAAAATTTCAGGTAAAAATACTATTATAATCAATTTTGTAATTGAAAGTGGAGGTGCTGATCCAGGATTTACAAACTTGATTAAAATAAAATAATTTTTGTAGGATGCCCGCTGTGGGGTATACACATCAGATTTAACCGGTGTGACCCTCTTCAGTGACTTACTAGGTATATTGCGGATAGGACAATTGTGAAGGGATGTCCGAGGGCTGTTTAAGAGGCTCAATCCCTTGCATTTGCCTTAACGACTGAGGAAAACCTAGGAAAAAACCTTCAGTCAGGATTGCCGGTCTCGACGGGATTCGAACCCGGGACCTCCCGAATCAGAGTCGAGCGCTTAGCGCTCGAGCCAACACTGTCGGTAAACTTTGTTGGTGGAGGTGCCGGTCCAGAAAAATTTAATTTTAATAGCTTCCAAAATGCCAATCAATATTAAAAAAACATCAATAAAAAAATTAATTGGGATAAAATCATAATGTTATATTCTTCAAAAGTAAAATGTAATATCAATTTTCACATGCATTAGGCCTATGTTATGACGGCCGTCCCGAGTCGCCTGTCAAAACCTCTACCCGCACTGTCCTATAGCTTGGTTTGAACCGGTTCGGGAACTGTTGACAAGTTTGAGTAATCAAATGTGTCAATCATTCTGAACGAGTTAAAAACCTCGCGTTTCCGTCTGCGATCCACCAATAAGTCCCGTGCACAACAACCGAGTTAGCTGGCGGCCTTGAAACCACAGCTGACCTGATTGGTACGAGATGGCGGGTCAATGCCGGGAGATAATTCGCAAGTCAAAGTCAGGCTGGGTGTTTGGCCCTCGTCTTCTCCCGGAAGCTTCGTCTTGCCAAGGACTCTTGGCGGAGCAGACACGGGGACAGGGTCCCTAGGTTTCTTTAATCCCGGCACCTCCAACATTACTGTTGACTAAGTATAGCTTCACTCCCTCTTTTCAAGGACTACTCCCGTTTCCGTGTCTACCGTTCTAACGTTTGTTTCATGATAAAAAACCGAGATTTATTTCACTTTATTGGATGAGCGTAGCGAGCGAAGCGAAGATTCCATTTCACTACACTGGAGAAAAAAATCCGGAATGTTTTTTTTTTTTCTGTATTTTTGTCTGTTTGTTAACACGATTCCGGCTAAACCGATACTCCGATTACGATGAAATTTTATGGAGGTCTTCGAAATCTCTGAACTAGAACTGCCACGTTTTTGAGCACAATCGAAAAATTATTTATCATGAAAATCGCAATTTTACGATTTTTTTCAATTTTTTAAAAATTTCTTCGACTTACAACACCTACATGCTTTGTCCGATTGTAATGATTTTTTCACAGAACCTTAATTTTATAAATTAATATATTCGTGTAAAATTTGTGCGCAATCGAATATATATTTCTTATCAAAATTTCAATATTACGATTTTTCCTTTTTAAAATTGCGATTAAAATATTACGATTTTTTTTAATTTAATTTAATTTTAAAAAAATCTTCAATTTAGTAATAATTTTTTCACAGAACAACAGAAAATCCGTATTAACACATGGCAGCTCAATGCACCAATTACGCTCATCCAACAACGCGGCGGGACTTAAGCGTTTTCCTAGTATTTTGTAATATACAATTTGAATATGTTATAAAAATTAAACATTCCTCAATGAATTAATTTTATCTTGATTTGTATATAATGCACAACAATCCAGATGTTATGAAGCATTCAAGGGGTAAAGCACCCGACAATTATTATTGAGAGACTCGGGTTCGATACCCGGATGAGAAGTTTTTTTCTGTGAATTGTTTTGAATAAAATCACGATAAAATATTGTTGATATAATATTACTATTTCAAACTTTAATAAAATGTAGTTCATTGTTGTGTCGGGATTTATGAGATTACTTTTAATGGCTGAATAGGGCTACTTTAAATAAATAAATTATTAATTAATTTTAACTTGTGGCAGAACCTATGAGGACATGTGCCGTGCTAGTTTTGTGCTTCAGCAAGGCTCTTCGCGGCACGAGATTTCTACATAGATTTTAAGTGTTTTAGCAAATTGTTTGCTAGCGTCGACGCCGTTTCTTGTTGTGTTGTTATACAATAAAAATAAATAAATTATAATAATTGGATGAGCGTAGCGAGCGAAGCGAAGATTCCATTCTACTACACTGGAGGAAAAAATCCGGAATGTTTTTTTTTCTTTCTTTCTTTCTTTCTTTCTTTCTTTCTTTCTTTCTTTCTTTCTTTCTTTCTTTCTTTCTTTCTTTCTTTCTTTTTCTTTTTGTATTTTTGTCTGTTTGTTAACACGATTCCGGCTAAACCGATACTCCGATTGCGATGAAATTTTATGGAGACCTTCGAAATCTCTGAACTTTGAACTGCCACCGTACGAAAAATTGACCAAAAATTCTTTCTCTTGAAAATCGCAATTTTACGATTTTTTTCGTTTTTCTGATTTTATTTTGTTTGTATTTTTGTGTTTGTTAACACGATTCCGGCTAAACCGATACTCCAATTGCGATGAAATTTTTTGGAGACCTTCGAAATCTTTAAACTTAGACTTGCCACGTTTTTGGGTACAATCCAAGAAATATTTCTCATGAATATCGTACTTTCACGATTTTTTACTATTTTTAGTGCGATATTTTTGTGACATTTGGGCCGATTCTGACCAAACGGGTGGGGCTACAACGTTCATATTTCACATGGACATTAAGGTAATGGTGATGTATTGCTTTTTGAAAGAAAAAGTTGAAAAAGTTAGCCAGAATCCATAGAAATAAAGGTTTTAATATGAGTTTTTTTTTAGGTTTATAATTACAATTAACAAGTTACAATAGAAACTTGACAACAATCACCTACAATGCATTCAAAAAGCACTTGCAATGGAAAAGTGGTCCTACAAAAACTAAAAACTTACAAAAACGCTCATCCGTCAACGCAGAGGGACTAAAGCGTTTTCCTAGTAATAAATAAAAGCAAAATGGTAGCTCGACTACTCACCTGTGCGAAGATGCCCCTCCAAGAGGACATCAGGTTACTGTCATATTCCCCGCTCTCTTCCTTCTTAGAGGTGAACCCATTGGCTATGTGTGTCTTCTGGTTGATAACCCTCACCGCTCCGTTTACTGCTGAGTTTGTTTCGGGAATCAGCTTCCCTTCCTCATGTCTGCAACAGATAAGAAACACAATGATATAATGATGAGTAAGATGGTATTATTTTTTATTTATTTTTTGGGTTGAGCAGGACGCTCAATATATTATATATTATTATATCGCAGACTTTCACGGATTGAATATGCAGACATTGTATTGTCGGGGAGTCCGTGTGGTTTTATTTTAGTTCCAACGTTTCGGGCAGTTCTCCCTGCTCATCTTCAAGGAAATTTAAAACACAGTTTTTTAAAATATCTGGATGTTTATAATATGTTGTCATTAGTACCTATGTTTTCTAAGCTATTTAATTTTGTCTATGTATCCAGTTGCAGGGGTATGGTATGAAGTAAGGTTTTGTTTGTTTTTGATATTGTTTTATGTTTTAAATTTCCTTGAAGATGGGCGGGGAGAACTGCCCGAAACGTTGGAACTAATAATAAAACCACACGGACTACCCGAAAATACAATGTCTGCATATATATATATATATATATATATATATATATATATATATATATATGTGTATAGAGAGAGAGAGAGACAGTTATAGGGACATTCCTACTCATAGTTTTTGGGTTGGAAGGCTAATTTTTGTTTTTATTTCCAACTATTAGTATTGTCTACAAACTGACATAAAGAACTTGGAAAAATCTCGTGCGCCTGTTTGTAGACAAGAGTATGTGTTACAAATAGAAACAAAAATTAGCCTTCCTACGCAAAACTTATGAGTAGGATTATGTCTGAGGTTTACATCCAACAAAAAAAAGTTTTGACAATGTCAAATGATACAACAATGTCCGTTGTTTTGTTTAACTTAATTAAAAATAAATAAATTGGACAAAATATTAGCCTTAAGTACTTAAACCAGCGGCTATCCTGAAACACACGTATACCGCTGGTTAGAGCAGATGGAGGGTTCGAGAGCTAGTGTAACGGCTTCGTTCTCCTCGACGTCTGCTCGGCAGTCCGGGCTAGTGGAGAAACCTATATGACTGTCAAGGTTACACCGTCCTTTCGGATGGAACATAAAGTCGTTGGTCCCCTTGGTACTTTTTGAAAGGAGTAGGCTACGTGCCGGTACCTGGTTTCGCCTCCTCCATTAAATTTGCACTAGTGGATTACATTATCCGTTGCAAATAGAGACTAAATAAATATATTTAAAACAAATACAATTAATTCAACAATTATTGTTTGTTTAAAGATACTAGATTGGGGAGGGGGGGCTAGATCCCTTCGTCATCTTTCAATCAAATACATAGAAATTAATTTGAAAATTAAATCTTAATTCAGCAATTTTGTTCAAAGTATAACTCATTATTGCATTGTTCCTTTAATAATTAAGACACTTTGTTTTTACTTATAATCAAGCGCAATATAGAAAGTTAATAAAAACCATTTAACACACTATATTATTACAATTATACTAACATATCGTACGATATAATACTAAAATAATTGCTTTACGGTAGCAATATACACAGTCTACATGAAGAGAGATAATTTCAATTAACGCTGACCCTCATATCATCAACTGCAGTCGCTTTCAGTTGCATTGCACCGCGTAATTGCATTTCATTACATAACACAATTAAATTATCATTCAATACTTTATAGTTTGTTTATAATAATTTCTTATATTAATATTGGCAGCTACACAGTCTTTGAACTTAAACGCAGACAGACTGTTTGGGTCCAAAGAGCAAAGTTCTCATTTCTTTATACGACTGAAAATAATTAAGTTTATTCAAGGAAATATAAAATTACGTTCTAGCTGACGCAATAGTGATTAGATAATGTTTTATCAACAATGTACTAGTTTATTTTATTTTTGCAATTGGTTTAATTTTAACATGAACAACTTGTAGTGCGGTAGGTCACAGAGGCATCGATATTAAACAGGTGTGCGTGCTTGTTTAAGTATTGTTTTGAAAACGCTTGGGGAAGTGTTATCTGTGCTTTTGAAAATGTTAATTTGATTTCAAAGTGTGTTATGGTGTTAAGTAATTTAATTTTTTATTCACTTTCGTAATCAGTTGATTGATTGATTGATTGACGATGGCTTTCGCGTGTCATATTAACGCTCTTACTCTAAACCTGAAGACAGGCTATGAGGGGTGATATGAACGATGGATTGTAAACTATTGAGTGTTAATTTGATTACTGGTGAGGGGCAGGGGAGAGCCAATACGTTTTAAAAACAAATTTCAAGTTGTATTGTTTTTCATAATTTGGACTAAACATTGTTCTAAGCTATAATTAGTAATAATATTTCAACTTTTTTCAAGAGCATTTCTTAAACTAAATGTTGAACAAAATACATTTTTAGCAATTTAAATGAAATAAAAATAACAAAACGACCATAAAACCATTTCTGCCAACAAAATATGATTAAATATTTTCTTTTTAATGATCAAACCTTTTCTAAGAGTTTCTCATTTTATAAATAAGATTTCTCTTTAATATAGTTCGCTATCTATTTGATCCGGAAACATAATGTTTATCGAGAGTTTTCACCATCCACGTCACTACTTTATTCAGCACTTTTCGACGAGGTCCCTTAATCATCGTCAAAACTTCGAGTACGGAGAAAAGCAGTGACTTTAATAGAAAGAGAGTTTAAAGCAACACTCAATATACTAAACACAAGACATATGGAATTTTTTCATGGCAAAACTAAAGTGCGGTATTATTAGCTGAGGTTCACACATTAAGTCAAAAATTTATTTGAAGGGTGACGTTTTCCAATCCACGTCCCCCCTTTTGTTTGTTTGTTTGTTAAAGGGCTATTCACACGCTTAACTCAAAAAAATAATTTCTTTAAGGCTAACTAGTTATGCACTTAGAAATCAACAAAAACTATTGGGTCCACCATAAGCCGAAAAAAAATTGTCAAACTTTGTATTTTTCGAGCTAAGTCCCATCGGCAAAAATCTCCCATAAGAAATAACATGGGGATTATCTTTATACCCAGTGACATTAAAGGATTTTAATCCAACAGAAATATTGGCCATTATTATGTACTCTTCCTTCAGCCTTTTCTGTAATTTTTCTCTATTTTTTCTCTTGAATTTTTTAATATATATATATATATATATATATATATATATATATATATATATATATAGTGTTTGTTTGTTTTGTAATTTGGGCAAGAGTTCGGTCAAAATATGCTGATTACCAAGATGGGGTGTGATTTGAGAATGTATATTTTTGAGTGTTTAAGTGTATATTTGTGCACAGTTTCAAGGAATCAAGGCACAATGTTATAAAGGGCCGTTTTAGATTGGTATGATGCTCTATCTAGTATCTATGTGGAACAAAAAAGAAGCAGGTTAAAGCCGATTTTCGAAATTTCCCTTAACGCCAATTTTCTCAAATTTCTGGATCAAAAAACTTGAAAAATTCATGTAAAATCACAGTTCCAAGATATAATTTTTGTGTGTCATTATGCCATAGATTATGCACACAACAGTTTAAATGCCCACCAGAATTCCCCCATACGCCCGCCTAGTGAGTCTTAGCTTATTCTCCGTCTATTTAAAGCTAATCTCTTGATTAGGTGGTTGAACCAGCCGTAACACACTATATTTGTCTGTTTGTTTGTCTTGTCCCGCGCATGTAAGGTGGTTGTAGGCAGATAAGGTAACGACACTAAGAATAACATGTGATGTCACAACTCCGGCGGTTCCTACACTAACAAGGTTATGTTTGGCGCGTCCCTTGTCCGGCAGCCATACATCATTACATCTTATGAATCTTATTACAACTTGGCATAATTGATAATAAAGGACATCTGTACGCCCCTATCATATCAGATTTTCAATATTTTTCATAGATCAATAAAAAAATGCGTAAGTCATTTGGGTGTTTTTGACTATTTTGACAGATTCTAAATTCTCATTTTACGAGCTTTCAAATTTATTAGCCAATTTTAGTCGCATCTATTTGGGATTTTATATTATTGTGTAAACAATTATTATGAAGGCATCTACTTTTCCAGTTATTGATTATAGAAAAAAAATCTAGAATAAAGAATCTGTCAAAATGGTCAAAGACACCCAAATAACTATGATTTTTCTGATTGATCGATGATAAATATTGAAAATATGATATGATAGGCGCGTACAGATGTTTTTCATTATCAAGTATGCTAAGTTGTATAAAGATGGAATGATTTATGGCTGCAGGATATATGCCATCATAATTCATTTTTTTTTAAATATGTGAAATTACCAGTAGATGCGACTTTGTTTGGCTGAGAAATTTGTGTTCGCGTAAAATGAGCATTTATGCTTCCTCCGGCCAGAAATAAAAACATCCATCTTGTGAAGGGGGGGGGGGGGGTTGAACCAGCATTGTGTAGCGCGACTAATCAACGTTTTTATCTTTGTTTTATTTCTCCTTGCAAATATGTAGTTTACATGGAGGCAAGTACCAAAGATTAACAATTTGTAGTTGTATCAAAAGTATAACTCGCTTGATTCAAACTCATTCTCCATATTTCTTTTTCTTCCAATGTAAATCCATATTCGCCAAACACCTTCTGAAATATCATTCAAATTTCTATGTAACCGCTACGATTCGAGCCGAGAATGTACTTTCGTACTTTTCGAACTACGCCTACATTTTTCCTTTTCTTTTCTTCCTACATTTTTTGCATTGGACTTACTTTTATAGTTTTGACGCCATTTAGTCACATACAATTATCAAATATTGACCATTAATTGCAATTATTGTGGACTTTCAGGACTCGCAAGAAAACATTTGTGACTTAGATGAAAACAGGGCTATGTACGAGATTTGGATGGAAACAGAACAAGAAAATGTCGCATCTCTTCATGTTATCTGAAATATATTAAATTAAGCCAGTCGTCTGCATCCTAGCCTCATAAATAATTTTAATTTTTCTCAAACACTTCTCCGAATAATCTTTGCAACGAAGAGAAACAAACAGGTTTTTGATGGCCAACTGTAAATCACAACTCACAACTTGAACCACCTACCTGTGTTTCATAATGTGGTCACTTTCCTGGAGGTAGGTTGAATATTAAGACCTTGACCTTGGGTGTCCAGGTCCGTGACCTTCAACCCAGCTCTGTCTGTCTGTCTGTCTGTCTGTCTGTCTGTCTGTCTGTCTGTCTGTCTGTCTGTCTGTCTGTCTGTCTGTCTGTCTGTCTGTCTGTCTGTCTGTCTGTCTGTCTGTCTGTCTGTCTGTCTGTCTGTCTGTCTGTCTGTCTGTCTGTCTGGTCTAGTCAGACTTCTCAATCTTAACACTCTTACATAACGCCAAGATGTTTTAATAGACCCACAATGCGGTCAATGTTCTAGTTTGTTTTATTGGCCTGGTGTCAACAACAGGAACTAACCTATCATTGTATCTGACCTTACACTATAATAATATCTATACGACCATACAAAGAAACGAAAATACTAGGCCGCTTCGCTACGCTTTTTCCAGTTGCGTTGATGGATGAGTTTTTTGGTTGATTATCGGCCCAAATATCACGAAAATATTTTATTAAAAACTCGTAGGAAAGAATCGTTAAAGTACGATTTCTATGAGAAATATTTCTTTAAATGTCTCTTTAAATCATAACCTATATAATTTTAATGATTTTAAACGTTCCCTTAAAGTTTTATCAAGATCGGAGAAGCCGTTACCCAATTATCACGAAAATATCTCATTAAAAATTGAAAAAATCGTAAAAGTACGATAATCATAAGAAATATTTGACCAAAAACGTGGCAAGTCTAAGTTCAGAGATTTCTTCGAAGGTCCTCTCAAATTTTCATAAGATCGCATATGCCGTTTGCCTGGTAGAGCACGAACAAACAGACAAAAAGCATCCGAGCTAGGCACAGGCCCGTGTCGCACAGTCCCAGCCGCAGCCTACCTCTCCTCTCTGGAGCTACAGAGCCGCAGCACGCCCTCGTCCATCAGACCCTCCGCTTTGAGAAGTAGGTCGTCTTCATCGTCCATCGGTCTGCGTCGTGGCATAGCACCCTGTACTGACGCACCCTCTGCACGGGCGCACCCTTCGCCCTCTGCTGACGCACTCTCACACGCGTAACACTCACCCTCGCCTATTTTTGACAAGCCTTTTTATCTTCAACTAGAGTGAAGACTTTTAATTTTCCCTTACAAAAATTTCCTTTTTTTCACTTTTTCCCTCAAACTATCGACAATGTCTTTCACTTCTTCGAAAATATATCTCGTCTTTTTTCCACTTAATTCCCAAATCTCCACTTTTTTCTAACCAAATCAGGAAACCTTAAAACATTTTTACTTGAGTTGCGGTAAATTCTCACAACATCCTTAAATTAAGAAATTATCACTAACTCTTATTTATCGAAATAGTCCACGCCCTTAATGCCAATGAAACTTTAAAAACTAGATTGATGTCATTAAAATATTCACTTTCTAAGCAAACAAGCAAGATCTTTTAACCGAACATCAGAACAAATTTGCCCTCGTGTTTAGCAAAATTGTCTTCATTCACAAGCCATAAATTCTTTATGTTGCACAGAATTTATAACGAAATCCAACTGTCCACAAACCACTTAAATATCTGATGAAGCACTAAATCTTGGTGACACTTCAAGTCAGACTTATGATTAAGACTGACGAACAGGTCAAGATGCACACCACAACTCACGACTGGCTGGGCGTACGCCCGTGCAATGGAAGCAGCAGGAAGGTCAACATGTGACGTTCACGCAGACATTGGACATGAGTTTCCCCAACTGATAACAGTCTGATAGACAGTGATGTAACACGGCCAGTATTCGCTGGTTTGGTTCCTTCCTAGTTGCCTTTTCTCTCTCACAAGGACACGCGGATTTACGAAGACATCTCATCTAGGTTTAATTTTAGTTTCAGGAAGGAATTAGCGCCGAAAATCCTTATTTCCACATCATTAATACAATGAATTGTTGATACTTCTGTATATTTTCGAAGCAACTAAAAAATATTGATGACTCTTGGATGTCTCATATATTTTTAGGCCATTTTCTACTACAATCTATTAAAAAAGTTTAATTCAATATTAAAAAGATGACATCATATTCTTTGAAAATTCAATATCAAGCATTTAATTTGATTCCATATTTTCAATCAAGAAAGTATAAAGTTTTATCTAAGTCATCAATAAGTTTTTCACGAACTCATGCATGTATTTAATTTATGTTTTAAATTATTAAATTGTTCCATATTGACTACATTAAATTGACTATGACAATTGGGTTTATAGCTGCGAATTTAATTACAATATACTGATTAATCAATAGTTTTTGTTGGAAACCTGCCCAGGGTGAAATTCATGTCCCTCTTCAAGTGTCTTACTATGGTATGTTGCGGATAGAACAATAGTCAAAGGATGTCCGAGGGCTGTTTAAGAAGACTCAATCCGTTGCATTCGCATTAACGACCGAGGAAAACCTCAGATAAAAAACCTTCAGTCAGGATTACCTGTGTCTGGGTCAGACCGATGACTTCTCGAAGTATTGCAATCGCGTCTGTCTGAACGATGCACTATAACTCTGGTTAAGTGTTCACAAAAATAAACCACAATATGCATAAAACAGAACTTTTATAGAATAATCATTAATCACAGTCTTTTTTTAAAAAAGGATTTTTTTGGTTGATGCATTTTCCCGCTGTTGCTATTTTTATGAACGATTTTTGGTGCTAAGTTTTGTCAATAAAGTTTACTATTTGGATGGAAGATATTTTTATTATAGCTTACACTGACCTTGATTATTCAATGGGGTATTTTGAAATGTTTAGCTTTCGTTCCTTAAGATTTGTGATTTTTTCTTTTGACGGTACAAATACCATTAAAGTACCGGAATATACAAAACACTGTAAAATGAGATGTCAATTGAAGATAAACATTACAACATACCTCATTGCATAGTGAAAGGTGAGTGTATAAGCTATAATGCAAATATCAGCCATACAAATAGTATACTTTTGCAAAACTTAGCACCCAAAATTGTAAAAAAAAAATTAGCAATGGAGGAAGTATGCATCAACCAAAAAATAAAAAATAATAATTTGGTCTTTTCAAATGACTGCGATTCATGATCTTACTCTATAATCATCTTCTTGCCACTCTTGCACAATGTAGCTAGAGATTATTGTCACTCATGACCAATCAATAAAGAAGATGATAATGCATTATTAATCGATTGTAACTCACTCAAGTAGCTAAACTAGATAGCGATGTGAGATCAACGACCAATATAACACAAATCGAGGTCACGATGAACTGTTGTTTTCGAAGAGAAATTTCCCATGTATGACATACAATAGTTTGGAAATACATAATAATTTTTAATGCATATCAATTGAGGAAACGAGACCAAGACTGAGATGGGAAGAGATGGGTGGACGCGGATCACACGAAACACAGCTTGGGAAGAGTTCTACAGGGAACGTGGAGGGAAGAGAGGAGAACTGAGGAAACATGGGTGAAGCGTCAGCCAGGGCTAGTCGACTCGATAGTCCCGGTGTACTGGAATGTCTTTACCCGCGGCGGGACATTACTTCTGTACGAGTTCGCTCGAGGCATATATATCTTAACACCTATACCATTGAGTATATAACCATGTCTCCAATACCTCCGCACAGGCGCGAACGTACCAAATTGAAGCGCTAATCACTCCATTTCAAGATGGCGATTTGGCGTTTTATTTATGCTTTTTAATGCAATTAAGTATTTTTCTGGATTGTTTGATATGGTTTTAGCTTGTGCAGCATGGGATTGAATAAACAGAAACAATAAGAGGTTATTGCATAAGGGAATTTAGTAATCATTTGATGTTAATGGCTAGTATGCTCACCTGTCAACCTGGCGGCAATCTTGAGAACTATTTGGGCTACAAATCGCTCCCATTTACTTAACATGCAAACTGTAATTTCAAGATGGCTTCTAATTGTCACGGAAGTGGACCAATGACTGCTAATCTAGCCTACTAAAGGTGTTTAATATCTGTGGCTCGAGGTTTCACAGTTTTCGCGGCAACCCTGACTGGAAGTTTTCCCTGAAGTTTCTTTCAGTCCTTTATGCGAATGCTAAGGAGACTTGGACATTCCTTAGTTGGAGGTCACATCGGGTCAAGCTGATGTGTGATCCCAGGGGGGGGGGGTGTAGCCAGGATTTCGATTTGGGGGGGGGGATGAATTTAACAATGGTGGGCTAGGGTGATGCCCCCAGATAGTGTGGGTCTGGGGCGCATAGCCCCAGATCTTTTTTTATGTATATCATTGCAAATGGTGGCGTTTTACTAGTTGTTAGCGTGCTTCTGTCGATAATTTATAAAATTGTAGAGCCACGTATTGTCAGTTTACAAAATCCTGCCACATGTAACCCTTCTTCTGATTTCTGGGGGAGAGGAGGTACCAGACTCCCTGATCCCCCCCTCCCCTCCACCCTCCACCCTACAGCGAACATCCCCACGAAGTGTTTTCTGTGTCCTGTTATTGTTTAGCTTGTATAAAGCGTGTTTTAAACCCATCTCGACAGCTAGAAATGACACAGTTTCTTCCTTCACCCTCTAGATTGTTCGAAGGTTTTGCATTGGAGATGTTCGGACGAAGACTCGATCAGAATCCGACAGGTTTGTTAGATATTGATGGAATAGGAAATGGGACAAAGAGGAACCGGAGAAGTCGCCGCTCTGAGTCTCCCTATGTAAGAACGTGTTGCTGCTGTGTTTACGAAAGTGAATACTAACCCTTGAAATAGGGCAGTGGTTTCCATATTAACCACCACATTTCAAAATCTACACAATTAAATCTGCCAGTTTTTCATACATTACACTCGGTCAAAAAAAGCTGCTTTGTTTTGTTCTGAATTGGTAGCATTTTTCCTTACTAAATTTAATGATAAAAACGATTTTTGTAATTGATCAAAAATCGAATTGTGTATAAAAACCCAAAAATACACAAATTTCCGGTATGTCCCGGATATTTTGTTTGCCTGTAGTAGATTCAATTTGAAATTGCCAAAAAATTGTAAAACAATTGCAAAAAAATCAATTTTTTGAAACTATACTCAAATTTTAGATTATTTTTCGACTTTGATACCAATTTGGAATTCAAAATCAATATTTGTTTCCTAAAAGATCAAGGAAGAAAATAATCTAAAACTCTTTTAAAAAATCAAAAATTTCAAATTGTCAAGGTAGAAAGAAAAATATTGGGTCCCTACATTATGCCCTATGAAGGGCTAACCAACAGAGGAATCTCAAGCGTAACGCGCGAGACTGTGAGGTCCCAGGTTCGAATCCCGCCACTGGCAATCCTGACTGAAAGTTTTTCCAAACCTTCCCTCAGTTGTTAATACGAATTAATGGGATTGAGTCCTCTTAAACCGCCCCAGGCTATGTTGACATGTGACAACACAACCATGTTTCGAATTTCATAATAAAATTTTTTCGTTACTTTCTATTCATTTTATGTCATATTTTCAATGCAAACAAAATGTAAAACATTGTTGTAGTAATATTATTTGAAAATTCGTTAACAACACTTTAATTTTTGTGTATTTATGAAGAGTTTAATTTAGTACCCTTCTATGCAAATTCGTTTTAACCTTATTGGCACCGACGCCATCGAGGATCGAGCCCCAGCAAAGACATGCTCTCTCTCTCTCTCTCTCTCTCTCTCCTCCGCCTTAGTACTTGCCCTCTGTACACACGTACTCATAACAATAGCGCACTTGATCGAGTAATCACTCGACTCAGCCACCGAGAGTAAAACACTTGTGGTCAGTGACCCCAGCCAAGGTCAGCCAGCTGATATTCGCTCTCCACCTGCTCTGATGGGTATTACCCCGGATCTGAGATGACCAGGCATCATTATCCTTGTTATTGCAACAACCTCGTGCAAACCGGGTTTAAACGCTGGAATTATGTTCCACTTAAAAACTAATCCCAGGCTACCTTAGCTCAACATCGTGTGTTTGATGTTTGTCTGGTGAGAATCTGTCGACCCTGGCTTTCACAAGATATTTTATAATTTTAATTTTTTAATTTTGTATTCCAACAAATCAAGATACAAGGTAAATCAAAATGTCAAAGAGAATCAGAAATGGCAAGTTATGCCTGATTCCATTCATCACAACTAAATACAAATATAATACAATTAGTCAATAAATAAACAAATTATTGTGGTATCAAAATATCGTAGGCCTAAAATAGAACATACCTTTTAAATGGCAATTTAACAAAACTAATTTTCTATATGTCCACTTTACATCATCACATGATTATGAGAGTTTCAGATGATGCCTCAGTCGCTTCTGCTGGAAAAATATGACATGGTGTCATCTCAACACCAAAACTCGTATTTCAGTGGTGGAAATTTAATTAAAATCAGACCAACCCAACCCAACCCAAGCCAAGTTGGCTTGTTTTCATTCAAGGTTCGTATAGAAGTTGCAGCATTACATTCGGTTGTGCAAACCGATTGAATAATATGGGTTCTCACTAGTCTTGTTATCGTATTTGATAAGACACGATTAAGAATAACGATTAGGTTTTAGCGATAAAACAAGGATGGGATCTTGTGAAAGTAAGTGTTGGAGCTATGCCGCCACACTGCAGTTGTGCACCAAAGTTATTGACATGTTATTGAAAGAACTTGGACTGTCCAAACAATTGATCTTCTGTGCAGCATGAATGTTGATATCAGTGTAGCCCTGCACACAATTGTTGCGTTTTTAGGAATTTAATTTTCTAAATGGTTAGCAGTGTTGACGTATAGGTCTATCTAGGTGTTTTATTTTAAAGTATCTACGATTTTCAGATACAAGAACAAGATATTCTTTTCCAAGATACAGTGTGTAAAAGTAGTTTTTAGGCTTGGTCGAAATGTTCCTTTTTGTTCTTGAGTTTTTAATAATTTGTACTGGATTGTCATTCTTGAGCAGTATTTTTTTGTATAGCAAACTTTAAAAATGCAACACCAGGTCACAAAACAAAAAAATGTATCTTTGTATCTGACAGGTAATTTTAAACGTATCTTGTATCTCTGTCTAGGCACTTATGTAGGTGGTATTAAATAAAAATAATAAATAAATAAATTGTATTTAGAGTCTACCCACTCAGTTATATAACTGATTTTCAGTGTGGGACTTTAAATCAAAGTGACCAAGCCAAAGTATCTTAGACATAATATTATGTTGGTTAGTAATGTTTATTGGCCTGTCATAGATTGGTCCGTCGTAAGGATTTGGTTGTTGTTTTAACAATTTCTTATACGACAAAAATCCCAAAAATCCCGAAAGATTAACCCCTTCCAACATGATTTATAAAACTTCAATTATTTAAAGCAGCTGATTATGCCAGTTTACCAACATGACTCATCACTTTCATCACCGTATCAACTTTTCACAAGTTTGGTATTTTATAACCTCATTTTTTTCTTAATTCATCTTGGTCTTTTTGGCATTTTTTTTTATAAAGATTAAAAGATTTTATTCAATTTTTTTCTTGTTTGTATTTGTTGTAAAATTTCAATTTCATAGTACTTGTTCACGTATTTAATTATTTGTATAGGTATCGTATTTGTATTCTTTTGAATTGTACATTTTTTAATTGTTTAGTTTTAGTTACCCTAACACTTGTGGGTTTTAATACCTGTTGTAAGAGATAAATAAATAATAATAAAAATAATAAATAAAAAAAACACGTGTACCACGTACGTTCCAATTGACAATTCCTCGCGATGGCGTGGGAACTGGGCCTTACTGAGTTAACGTAGCTTCTGCTCGACACGTTGATTCAGGACACATTGTTCGCCAGAGTAAAGACAACCAAGTTCACGCAACATTAAGAGGATATAGGACATGCGGTTTAGTCAATGTCTATTCGTTCCGCTGACTGGCATCAGAGTTGTTTCAAATTTAGCACCAATATCAAGGACGTGGAACATTATAGCTCTACAGTGGCACTTTTTGAAAAATGGTTTTAGGTGAACGCTACAAAAATTAATTGGTTTTTACAATTTTAGATTTTCTTTTAAATTCCGAAATTATTCATTTTCGTGAACTGTTTCTGGACAAACAATATTGCTAATCTACGACTGTAGGGCTGTTCATGTATGCTTCCCAGACAACCATGTAAAGTTTCATATACATCTGGTGCTTCCTGGTCGAGCGAACAGCTATATTCGCCGAGTGCCAAATATGTCCTATACCTCTTAACTTTTGCGTGAAGACTTTGAATTTTTCACTGGGCTTATCTACCCGTAGTTATTTTATTTATACAGCTTGGGAAAAGGTAAAGTAAGAAAGATGGTGGGAAGAAATAAATACATGGGAACTGGTCGAGGTCCCTGGGAAAAAGTAAGTAAAGAGGAAGAAAATACGATGTAGGGAAGCGTTAGGCATAGCTTGATGGACCAGGGGCCAAGAATTAGGTGATACTCTGAATGCTGGAAATAGGATTAGAGATTGATTGATTGATTTGATTGATTTAACGTATAACCTATTCAGTTATAAAAACTAATATACAAATGATGACGAAGTACATAAATGCACACACAAATAATGAACTGTCGTTAAAAACATTAATCTTGAAATTAAAATAGTTGGTTATCTCTTTTCTGAGGAAGGCAGCAACGATACCACAAAGTACTTGTACAGTACTTACTAGTTCGTCTCGTGAGAGCACGCTTTAAAACATCTTTTCAACTTGCATAAAAATTAAATTCGCTTTGCAAAATTACTATCATTACCATGATGTAACCTCATCCTTTGTTATGACGGTAAAGTGTAATTACCGTGCCGACCCCACCCGAGCGTTGCCTAGCAACACAAAGGACATTTCACCAAGTCAACAGTCCTGACCGTGAAAGTCAAATAATAACAAAATATCGCATGTTACATCATTGAAATAAGTGGACGCACAGATTAATTTAGTAAGGTCCTTGAGGATTCGGTCATGGCTAGCGGTTTGATGAGGAGTTAGGCCCAAGTGTGTGCGAACCTTGTAGCTTGTTAAGTATTATAGAACACTTCTTAAGGTCGCGTTGATGGATGAGCGTGGGGTCTACCTCGCATTCGTGCTGTTAAAAAATCGATTTTCAAAAGAAATGTATTTTTATGTGATTATTTTTAACCATTATGATATCGTAATTTATTAGATTTGAATCGGCTCTAAATTAATAAATTAATAAAATAAATAAGTTCGTATTTAGAGTCTACCCACTCAGTCACATAACTGATTGTCAGTGGGGGACATTTAAATTTAAAGCAAACCAGGTCAACCCTGTAGGCAATAACATCATCGACGAGCGAACAATGACCATCTAGAGACCGGCATATTTAAGTTGGACACGATTCCATCCTCGGACAGCACCAGAATCAACAATGCTGATTCTGACATTAGAATTTATTATGTGCCTCGTTGCTAGTACGGCTGAAGAGGGTCACACCGGTTAAATCTGATGTGTATACCCTACAGCGGGCATCCCACAAAAATGTATGTATGTAACTTATTCTTAAGCCAAGAACTGATGGACTTGAGTCTGTATCACAAGTGAAAACCTGCCTAAAGCGGGAATTCGTGCGATGGGTTGAGTTAACTTTCGCGGGTCCGCCGGTGGAATCGTGTCCAGCTGGATTGAACGGCGTTTCCTACATAAATATGACGGTCTCTAGATGGTTATCGTTCGGTCGTCGATGGTGTTGGAGCCTGCAGGGTTGGCTTGGTCGGCTTTTAATTACTGTCCCCCACTGAAAATCAGTTGTATGACTGAGTGATGGGGTAAGACTAAATACGAATTTATTTATTATTTATGTAACATTCTACAATCAATACCGCTGACCTCAAGTGTCAACTCCTCAAGATGAAGCTGTTTAATTGTTGTGTTGTTGGTAGCCCGACTGTCATCTCGTTCTGCTCGCTAACTATTAGCTCCAGCTGGTTTAATCGTTTCAGCCTTGACATTCTGTTCTTTCTATGGATGTGCTTGGATTTTGATTATACGAATTACTATTCGAGAGTTTCTTAGCGATGTGTTATGCAAAACATACAGCAAAACTGTTAGTTCTAAGTGGGCTTGGTGCCCGCTTTAGCCAGAAGGTTATTAACTTCAGATTTAGACATGGATGGATGGATGGATGGATGGATGGATGGATGGATGGATGGATGGATGGATGGATGGATGGATGGATGGATGGATGGATGGATGGATGGATGGATGGATGGATGGATGGATGGATGGATGGATGGATGGATGGATGGATGGATGGATGGATGGAGATGGATGGATGGATGGATGTATGGATGTAAGAACGAAGGAAGGAACGAACGAGTGAATGAATGATAGAATGAATGGATGAATAAATGGATACATAAATTCGTATTTAGAGTCTACCACTCAGTCACAGAATTTTGGAGCAGTCAAAGTGACTTTGGAACAGTCCTAGCAACGAAGCAAATATTATATTTTACATTTGTTGTAGCCTGGCTCAGCCGCGAGTGCAATGACGTACATAAGCTTATTATGTCATTGCGCGAGTGTCCAACCCACTGCCTCCTAGATGCTCGTCAACGAGGAGCCACGACGAGCATCTAGGAGGCATGTGTACAACCACATCGGGGATATTTCGTATGTTAAATATCGATATAGTTGACCATAGTTCGCTTTTATGATGTCGGCGCCGACATGAGTTGACTCGGCCTTCTTGAATCGAAGTCGCCTCACAACTGACAAACATGTGTATTAGTGAGCAAAGTTTCCCCAATAAGCTTCACTTTTCTGTTCGTCTCACGATAAAAACTAAACACGGCCCCCGGTTCTTCATTGGCATTGCCTCTCAGCACGGATGATACAGAATGTTTCTTGTGGTGACCGCTGCATGTAGTCACCATGTTATATTCACACACATATTTATTCCGTCAGCTCAACTGTGATACTAGATCACCTCGCGTCAGCAGGTCAGGCAGTTCCTGTCTCTCCTTCAGTGTCAACCTGTCTCTCCTTCAGTGTCAAGGTCGTCAGCACGGATGACACAGAAGTTTCTTGCGGTGACCGCTGCATGGAGTCACCGTGTTATATTCACACACATATTTTATTACGTCGGCTCAACTGTGATACCGTTGAGTGACTCGGTGATACTAGATCACCTCGCGTCAGCAGGCCGGGCAGTTCCCGTCTCTCCTTCAGTGTCAAGGTCGTCTGCACGGATGATACAGAATGTTCCTTGCGGTGACTCTGCATGGTGTAACCATGTTATATTCACGCACACACATATTTTATTACGTCGGCTCAACTGTGATACTAGATCATCTCGCGTCAGCAGGCCAGGGCAGTTCCTGTCTCTCCTTCAGTGTCAGGTCGTCTTCCGGTCAGGCGGGACTAGAAATCTAAATCAATGGTAGGCCTATTCATCTTCAACAGATTTGAAGAATTCAATTTGGATATTGAAGAAATTGGTGGCAACAAATTTACGTAATAATTTTATTACCGTTTTTTTATTGACATAATTAATTTGTTTACATGATAGTTATCGTCAGTGTTGGCTCGAGCGTTAAGCGCGCGACTGATTTGGGAGGCCGTTCAAATCTCGTAGAGACCGGCAATCCTGACTGAAGGTTTTTTCGAGGTTTTCCTCAGTCGTTAATGCGAATGCAAGGGATTGAGTTCTCCTAAACAGCCCTCGGACATCCCTTCACAATTGTCCTATCCGCAACATACCTAGTTAGACACCTGACATGAATTGCACCCTGGGCAGGCTTCCCACAAAAATTAAAATATAAAATATGAAAACTGTCGTAGCAGCTTTAGTTTACGTAAACCTACTTATCAATAATGAAATTTTAACGACCGGCTTAGGGTCGACATGGATAAAACGAATTGATTCTCCCTTCAATCTCCCCTTTTGTGGATCCGGGCCCAAGGGTGAAAATTGGTGGACAAAAGCGTTCCGTTGGTTTGCCAGACCCCAGAGCTCGTACAACAGTAGGAATGTTCGATTCAATTCAACCAACATGCGTCTGTTTATTTTTTATCCGTATTCATTGCCGCGATGTCTGGCATTGACCTTCGATCATATTACGTCATATAGTCATGCTTCGGCTATCACGGCTTATCGCAGCCAGTTGAAAGATTAGCGGGTAATTCGTTCGAGTTGTTATTAAAATCTCCGTTATTGGCTGATAATGAGAGTCAACATTCACCGTGCAAGTAAACGATGCCAATGCTTTACATAATATATTAAACATTCGTGTGAGCTTTTCCTGAAACCAGGGGGTCTATATTTATTAAGCGACAAAAGTCGACCGAAACGACAACTTACAAGCTATGTATGGACAACAATTACATTTGTAACATTTTTCGTAATAAACAAGTACATACCGCAAATGTAAGTTATTACTATTTGGTATGATGAAAATTCGAGGTCGCCGTTCTCACTTGCTATTCTATTCTCACTAAAATAGTCGTTTCGGTCGACTATTGTCGCTGTCCATGGTACAAGGATATCTCTGTGTGGCAAGAATATCACTGGATCATGGTCTATGTCCATTGACTGTTGTCACTTTTAGTAAATAGATCCCCAGGTTGCGTCTGATGAAACTTAGCATGATTGTCTTCCATCTTTCATCTTTCATCATATTTGTCATATCTTTCATCATATTTCGCCATTATGTTTGTAGGAGTAGGCCAACCATATTTTATATATCGTTAATTTAAGTTATATTTAATTCAATACTATGTGCTTATCACAAAAGGTGAAACAAAAACATATCTTGGTGCTTGGAATCAAATCAAATCAAATCAAATCAAATCAAATCAAATCAAATCAAATCAAATCAAATCAAATCAAATCAAATCAAACTAATAAATAAATAAATACATATTTAGAGTCTACCCACTCATGCAGCCACATAACCACATAACCAAGCCAACCCTGTAGGCGCCGACGCCATCGACGAGCGAACAATGAAAGTAACATTGCAATTATTCAGTTTGCATTTCTGGCAGAGATGTGGTTTACTTTTAAAAAATCGTGAAGAACTTTAAACAATGGAAGTAATAATTCTTGTGCTTATTTTCTGCATATAGTTGTGAATATTCCCAAACTTTGTGTATGGACATTTTGAAAAACTCTTGAATGAGAAATTTAATGAACTATTGCGTCATTATTTCGGTTGTTTACAAAATTGATGATCAAAATTTGTTGTTGACTGTTGCAAACTAAAGAACCTCCAGCTATGATTGGCGATGACTGAGCCAAGTCCATCGCCCTCTAGAGTCTTGCGACTGAGAGATCTACCATCTGATCTGTAGCACGGATCGAAGTCCTCGCTCACAAAAACTATGTTTTGTTGATGTTTTAAAGTCCATAAGTTTAAAAAACAGTTCGAACGACGAACGAAACTAGCAAACCTGGGTCAGCCGTATATCTGAAAGCCGGTGGAAGTTTACCCTTGGAGTTTCAAAACTAGAGCTAGCCCTAGCTACTTAACTATCGACAGAAAAGATTCTGATGAAGTGAATAATTTCTACTTAATTTTTCGGTACAGTGGAAGATTGTAAATTCAGTGGATTATTTGATTGTACCATCAAAATGTTACTTGTATAATTGTTCCGAAGCAAGTAAGCAGATGCTGACGTCACTGGCGGTCGGATTGCTGCGAATCAGCGGTCCCCAATTTAAAATACTGGTCGCTCATTAGCCCGCCGAAACCGCGCGCATCTGCTTAAGGTTTTAATGATTACCAAAATTATACTGTTTTGGTGATAGTACAATTCTACTGAATCTTTTCGGACCAGTAAGATGTATAGGTAAATTTGAGTGATATCCTTACAATTTTATTGATATCAAGTCGATTTTGACGATAGTTCAAATCCTGCACACCAGTATCTTGCAATCAACTACTGATATGCGAAAGTAAATTTGCGCATTAAAAAAAAGTTGCGATCACTTTTCCATACGAAGCACATATAAATGAGCTAAAATATGATGGATGCAAGTTCTTTTCTTTTTCAACCACAATACAAATCAACAACTGAAAAGGAGAAGTAGAACAATATCACATAGAGTAAATTTAAAATCGCGAAATTTAATGGATTCACTTTTTACAAAAAAATTACATAATATGGACATACAAAGATAATAATATTTGAAAAATGTACCATTTTTCACAAAATCAAAGTAAGATCCACCACATTAATAAATATAATTGATAAAATAAATTTAAAGGGTGATCACAATTTTTTTTTCAAGTACAATTTTAGCTTTATGGATTTTGTAAAAATTGGGTAGAAGCGTAGGACCAATAAACTTCACACCTCGCGAATGTTGAATATTAAAATGCGAGTATCCTACGCACAGAGCCATATGCCAGCTTCGAGCGTGTCACTTGGTGCGTGTCTTCTGCTCGTGATAGACGCCCAGCTGACAGAGTCAAGGTCACGTGACCTAGCCGCACGTTATCGTTTGTTTGTGGCCGAGATGATGTCATGTAGCGAAACATGTTGTTATAATCATCTCGCTTCACGCAGATTCTATGCAGACTGGTTGAGATGTAAGCGTGTTCTCAGTAACCACACTCCAGAAAACACATTTGATTTATTTTATGACATATTTGTACGATTCTATTATTATTATCATTTACAAAAATATTATTTTTAGTTAGTCCATTTATTTTATTCTATCCCAATTTTTATGTAGTTCAAAACGGAATTCTTTAATTTTGTGCCAATATTTCATCTCGTTTTACCTTCAAATTTATAATAAAAATTGAGGTTTGACATAGATTTTTTTAAACTTTAAGAAAAAATATTCTCCATTGTGGCATTCATAAAAAAAGAAGGTGACATTAAATTAACATAGAAAATGTTGCATACAACACATGCAAGGCATCTCTCTAGTTGGTTCGTTCGTTCTCTTACAGCTATAGTAGAAGCTTCAATCCTTTGCAAGGTTTTTAAGGAAGTATGTGCACTCTCATAATATTAACAATAATATTCATTCATTAGAGAATATATCATATCCCCTTTTCCTTTTTTGCCATATCTAAAACTATAACATTATAATTTTGGACTGTTCTTGGAATATTTCGAACCTTCTTAGGTCAACAATGTTTTGTGAACAGTAAATAGTCCAAAATGTGGTTATTGTTTGACTATACGTCCTTACAGTTTTAACATCAATACAAAATCAAAATGTTTTGTAATTAATTCTTATTCTATTTATTGTAAATTTGTCAAAATAATGTGTAATCAGAAATAAAAAGCCTCTATTTATTTATTTATTTCAGTCCACTGATATATGCATTACATATATATGAGACAAACACAAATTACAAATAATAACAAAAAATATAAGTACAATACAGATTATGGTAATTACAAAATACTACAAAATATCAATAACAATGCTAATTGCATTTTGTTATTATACATAATAAATAAGATAATATTACATGAATACATTTTACAATTTTTAAATCATATCCAAAGTGAAGAGAGAAAAAAAAAGTGGTGTGAGAGAAGTGTGAAAATAATAAGTTAAATTGTCCAATGGTCATCTAGGAATTCTCTAAATGAGTAATAAGCTTTATTTATAAGGAATTCTTTCAATTTGTGCTTAAAGAGTGTTAGTGAGTTGGAATATTTAATTGAAGCTGGTAATTTATTAAATATTGTACTACAAACGTGAGTCGGGCTTTTGTCAAAGAAAGTGTGGCTAGATTTTGGTATGAAAATGTTAGTATTATATCTAGTAAAATGGGAATGGTGGGCATTATTTAATGGAAAATGGTCAGGATTGGAATATACAAAAGTTGCTGCAGAGATAATTAGCGTACATGTTAGTGTGAGGATACGTAAATTTGTGAAATGTGCTTTGCACGATTGCCTACTGCACTGTTTAAAAAAATCGCAAAATAGCTACATATGCTGCAGTAACAGTTTACTACATCGCTTAGTAAGCGCCATCTGCTACAAATGCTGTCGCAACAGAGCAAACACGAGAGCATTTGTAGCATATTTGCTTCTTCCGATGTTTAAAATACTGCTCATGGTTTAACTAAAAAGTAAATGAATCCTTAGCATTTATGGGAGTGAATGCGTAGTAAAATCACACATTTATGTTTGAAATATTGCAGTGTCAAATGCATAATTACTCAACAAACTGAAGTAAATTTACGGCAGCAAATCCGTAGCAAATTAGCTACGAATGCGTTGAATATTTCCTGCGCCATGTCTACGAATACTGCTAAGAGAGCAAGTAAAATTAATGGATATTTCAACGCAGATATACAAGAGCGTATCCGTAGCAATTTAGCTACGAATGAGTTGAATATGTCCTACGCCGTGTTTACGAATATTGCTATAACAGGGCAAGTAAAAAGGGTATTTAAACGCAGATATAATATATACAAGAGCAAGAGCACATCTTTAGAACTTAGCCGTTATACGCAATGATTTAGCTGCCAAGCTGTAAATTATTTCCAATGCTATATAAATCAGCCTGAACTAAAACCACCTTAAATTTCATTGATAATTAATTATCATGATTGTTGTTTGTTGTTGTATCATGTCGTATTTTAAAATTATTATACACTACAGTTTGATATTGATGATTCATCTATCTGGTGTATTAAGGTTATTACGGAAATTGGTCATTTACAGATTTACAAAGGGGGACATTTTATTATAATTTGCTTGTAGCTAAACACAAACTTAAAGGCGTCAGCTTCAACGGATTAGACTAGAGTCTATTCGTATCGTCACTTCCTGATCAAGGATACTGGGAAATAGTCTTAGTACACGGTGAAGCATGTAAAACGATTTCGGTGAGTGACTAGGGGAGAGTAGAAGTGCTCCATCACCGTTATTAATATTTTAAATACAATATTTGGTAATTACAGGTGTAGTGGTGTACGTGATTCTGGTTATTTCATTATTAAAAACAAGTTTAGTGGTAATTGTGTTTTGCGTGTGAATTTGTTTTTCTTTCCAAGGTATAAGCTTTTCTTAGATCACAATATTCATTCTGTGCATCCTCTTGGAAACATTGGTGCCTAATAAGATATTAATGTATTAATAATCTAGTTGAATTTTTATTTTACTTGGGTGATTTGGTGTGAGTTACTGTAGCAGTCGCAAGAATTACTGCTCATCATCTTGTTGGGGGTAATGCATTGCTGCAAAATAACATATCTCCTTGCGTCTAGGCAACCCTTGGTTCAGCCATGCATTGCGGGTGGAGGTTGTCAGGCGTGTAACTTCCACGATACAACACTAACCGTTGAGTACCTATACAACATTGATCTCACGAAGGGGCTCTACAAACAAGCAGCACATTACTGATCTTTTTGGACCAGTCTCATTTATCAAGCGGAAACAGTTTTTCTCTGTGTTTGGGTCCTACGACAATTTTAATTACCATTTATACACGAATGCAAAATCTGTCGTAGGCAACAATATTTATTTTTCTCTTTTTGAGATGATTGATGGGTTAAACCTCGAATCGACCCAATTCGGCTTGAGTTTGTTAGCGCTCCGCTACTTGGCTGCGGCGCCCTATTGGGCACCTAGATATTGTGTTGAATAATGTAATTAGACTTTTTCGGTATTCAACGTTAGAGATTATTTATTTTATCTGACGTTCCCATAACAAGAACCCATAACACATCAAACTATTCAAAATAATACTCTTGAAACCATACTACCTGCCACAAGGCCAGGCAAGAATAGGCCTCTGTGTTCTGGGCAAGCAGTCTCATTATCGACTTAATTTAGTTCTAAATGATAAATTAGTTAAAGGGGTATTTAACCGCTAAACTCAAAAAAAATATATTTCATTTCAGGCTAACTAGTAATGAATTAGCAATTAACAGAAAAATTATTGGGGCCACCATGGACCTCCCAAAAAAATTGTCAAATATGACATTTTTCGAGCTAGGTCCCATCGGCAAAAATCTCCCATAAGAAATAACATGGGGACGATCTTTATGCCCGTGACCTTGGAGGATTTTTATCCAAAAAAATATTGGCCATTATTGACGTACTCTACAGTCTTTTCTGTAAATTCTCTATATTTTTTTGTAATTTGGGATAGTAGTTCGGTCAAAATATGTTGATTACCATGATGGGGTGTGATTTTGGAATGCATATTTTTGCGTGTTTGAGGGTATATTTGGGCACAGTTTCAAGACACGATGTTATAAAGGGGCATTTTAGATTGGCACTATGCTCTAGTATCTATGTGGACCAAAAAAGAAGCAGGTTAGAGCCGATTTAGGAAATTTTCCAAAACTCCAATTTTTTCCAATTTCTGGATAAAAAAAATTAAAAATTCGTGTTAAATCACAGTTTAAAGGTATAATTTTTAAAACGGTCATCTAAGTGTAGTATTGTGCTATAGATCACGTGGTAAAAAATAATTTTTGGGGTTTTTAGCCCCTTAATAAGATACAGGTTCTCTAATAAAATGAACTGACGAACTCCGTGTTAAAAGATACCAGATGTCAACTTCTTTGGCCTAGCTTGATTATTGTGTTACCTTGGGTGTTTTTGTTATCTCTTTCAGTGTGTATTTGATATAATTTTGAGTGTTCGATATTTGAAATCCAATAGAAATGTCGGAAAAATATTTAATAATTGAAATATGACATACCGACTATATACCTATATAGCTTACAAAGATAATGCAGCAGAGTATAACACTTTATAAGACACTGATTACCAATTCACCAATAACAATAGGTATTATTAGATACATTCTGATGAAAATGAAGGAAGAAAAGTGGAAAAATCGAAGAAGTGATAATTTAAAGTGAGGTGTTTTCATCAGTGTGAACTTAAAATTATGTATGCCCATTGCCCATGCAATGATTAAGTCCGCGTACTTGTTAGTAAAAATTACAATAGTTCGATCAGCGAGGGGTTAAAGTGTATTATCCGTTAAAATATTATATGTACATATTAATAATATTTATAACCCTCTACAAAAACAGTTTTCATAAATGAATAGAATATGCGTTAATTGATACGGTAAATAAACAAATACAAATATCTTTTAAAAAAACATAGCCCCGGACTAGCAATATTTAGTTGGGTATCAAATTCCAATTTGACAATCGTGAACCAATGGAACGATGACTAAATTTATAAATTAAATCGATTATTCTTCACCCGTAGCCTACATAATGAAAAAACCACACGCAGTGTTGTTAGTGAAAAGACTTAGGTGCGAAACAAACACTCACAAACATTTCATGGCTAAATAATCATTACATATGGGTATAGGCTATGCATTTATACAATTTTAAAGTAAGTTTTTATGGAAACCTACTCAAGGACATTTGAGCCGTCAAAGTTAAAAAACATAAATATGTGGAATATCGAAGAAAATGAAAACATGTCGAGCTAATAATGAGTGTCAAGTGATTATTTGATATGGGGAATCATACTTCACGAACACTAATGCACGATCACAGCACAACTTAAAAAAATAGCATTCATGTTTGCTGCTCATGGCTCTTGAACAGATAATATTATGCGTACGGACGAGCGTACTGTATATTGCAGTATCAATTCCTCTCGAATAATAGTGTGTCGGAAAACTTTTTTTGTCCGTCTATAAGAATAATCTGAGAGAAGGCGATTATTTTATATGTAACTTAATTCCGCTCCATCTTAAAATCTACGACAAAATTTTATTTTTGAGTAGATTATATGAGCATCCAAGCATGTAAAGCATTCTTATAAAAAGCTCTAGCTGTAGTAGTTATTACTCTAGAATGCAATACTTTGGGTGAAGTGGAAGTGGGCTAGAGAATCCTATACTAAGTGGGTATAGATGGACGGGTTTTTTATACGTTGCTGGACGCATTCACATAATATTTGCTAGTTTCTCTCTCATTGTATTATTCATTTTACCTATTTTACATGTAAATACACAACAAGCTGGGCTTTATATTTTATAATGAAGGCATAATTAACTTAGTATATGACTATGTTGCCATTCATTTAAATGTTAAATACCATCTCCAACGCTCT
The DNA here is from genome assembly GCA_024449915.1 of Sweltsa coloradensis. Lineage (NCBI taxonomy): Eukaryota > Metazoa > Arthropoda > Insecta > Plecoptera > Chloroperlidae > Sweltsa > Sweltsa coloradensis. The sequence continues at coordinate 16,513 of JAMZAV010003623.1, read as the reverse complement.
GTGATAAGTATTCAATACATTATACTTGTGACTACAATGTTTTACTTTTAATATCTATCGGCTACACGTGATTTATGGGATGGGTGTAGATATTGTCACGGTCAGGAAAAATGACGTGTATTTATATGAACTGCATATTAATTGCAAAATTATAATATGATAATTTATCACTTGAATAGCCATCATACTCATAGAACTTTCTATTCTCAAAGAATTACCCAGTTTTTAAATATTTATTTCACGCCTTTTGTGTAGTTCATTGTATGTCTACTGAGTTAAGTCTTTTCTGATAGACGTAACTCTTTAGCAGCGTCGGTTATCTTTTAGCGTCGATTATCGTATTTCTTTGTAAATTGGCATTTTCACTAAATACATTGAGGGGAGTTACTATAAGTATTTTTAGTATAAGTATATTATCATCATTATTATTATTATATTTATTATTATTATTTTTTTATAAATATTAGAACACAAAAATATTAAATAACATGGGGCACTGCTATCCGGGTCATGAACATGCTCTCTATTTCTTTTCAACAATTTGACGTTCACACCTGTTTATAAAATTGTCATGTTGTTTGAGAGCGCAATACTTGTCAACTGCTGTCAGACGTATTTGCATAGGGCCTAAATCAAACTACCAATTTGTTAGTAATACATTATAATGAACTAAATCAAACTTACATTTCCTTTTTATTACGTGAATAGGTATTTGAAGGGTTCCACAACTACGACGATGCAAACTCCATCATAATGGCGGGCTCGTTCAAAAAAACTTTATGGCGACCCTCAAATAAAGACAGTCGACGCTGTATGGGGAAGGAAACATTTCACTTTCAAGTTGTGCTCGGACTGAAGGGTATCGATCCTAAAATAACATGGGGCTCGAAATGGCTCGAACCAACCGTATACGTAATTGTTACTAATTGAAACGAGAAGACATTCCTAGGTCTTAGTTTATAAACAAGCGGTCCATGTACAGCTTATGTAGTGAGTTGTGTGTTATTATTTGTTAAATAATTTTCGCGATATTATTTGCATAAGGAAATTGCAAGGTTGAATTTAATGAATAGGGCCACCAGCCTATCCATTGGATACTCTTTACCTAATTATCTCCAATTGAAAATTCCCCTTTGCAGGTGAATGCATTTATTTTTAACAAAGCATTAATCAAAATGTGATATTTTAAAGTGAGATTACTGTTGTTGTTTTTGACGATATGAAACCAGTGACCTTCTACAGCGTAAGCCTACTTGCATTTCATACTTATATATTTGTCATGATAAACACAATTACAACTCCAACAGTAAGTTTAAATACACCAACAAACGTAACAGTCCTAAACAGTTTCCTGAACAATTCCTGATGTAAATTGACAAGGATAGAAATGTACATAGTGGCCTCGTTAGCTTACTTGGTAGACCGGTATAGAGCATTGCTAGGGGAAGGCGGAGGACCCGGGTACGATCCCCGGTCGGGACACATATTTTGGAACAGAACTCTAACTTCAAAAATAAGATTGGCTGTTACTCTGTAGTCATGCAGGACAAGTGTAACGGATGTTTCCGCTCACAATGGCATTGTAAAAGAGCCCCGTCTTCACGGTTGAACCCAACCCCTGCTGTGGGAGGTTGGGGCGGGGGTACTTCGTCAAGGACACTGACCTTACGCGAGAAAAAAACTTGAGGTGGCATCTAAGTTCTTGTTGCAAGATTCATTTCGTTCATTCCGACCCCGACAACAGCACGAGAAGCAAGCAAGCATTACATTACTTTCAGTTGACTCTTCGTTTATAAAACACGATCCACTACACTCACAATACGATACACGTGGGTTCTAACTACTCCAAAGGTTCCACCACCGGGCATAGTGTTGCTCCTTTCACCACTAACGATTGTCTCTGTATTCCAGCTTATCACAAGTTCCACCACCAAATTATTGTGGTGTTGAGCTACCACCACTAACATTTGTCTCTATGTTTAAGCTACTATCAGGTTCCACCACCGGGCATAGTGTTGCTCCTTTCACCACTAACGATTGTCTCTGTATTCCAGCTTATCACAAGTTCCACCACCAAATTATTGTGGTGTTGAGCAACCACCACTAACATTTGTCTCTATGTTTTAGCTTCTGTCAGGTTCCACCACCGGGTAAAGTGTCGCTGCTGCCTCCACTAACGTAGGTCTCTTTGTTTTAGCTTTGGTCAGGTTCCACCACCGGGTATAGTGTTGCTGTTGTCAACGTTTGTCTCTGTGTTTCAGCTCTAATTACAGGTTGAAATAGCATGACCAGTCATTCTAATTTGGGAGCTTTATCGTAGGAATAGAATCACAGCAATCGTAGCTATTTTACTACAGCTGCATTGATAATAAGTTCTACTTGAAGCAGTAAAATTACCGAATAATGTTTCATGAAATAGCATGACCAGGGTTATTTTAATATGGTAGCTATGCTGTATGAAAATTATCACAGCAATCGTAGCTATTTTACGACCGCAACGTTGTTATTACGTCTTAGTTGGAATAGTAAAATTGCTGGCTAAGCATTGCCCAATAGCTAAAAAATGATTGTAAAATCAGAGAATTAAACGCTCCATTTTCGTGACATCATTGAAGCAATTTAGCTTCAAATAGCATTGTTATTTTGGAAGACATGGATAGTAAAATCGGAAAAGCATAAAGTAAAATTGCAAGGGCATACGTCTCTTATTTGCAGGCAGTAAACGCATTTTAGCAAGAGCATTCGTAGCAAAATTGCAAGATATCGTACGTCGCAAAATTACTACATTTGCTGTCGTTAGCAGTACTTCCGAAGCAAATGTCGCAATTTGGCGCGATTTTTTTAAACAGTGTGGATATTCCAGCAATATCCTAACAGCACGTTTTGAATAATAAAAATACGTTTAGCGTGAGGTGATGTACCCCAAAAAATAATGCCATAGGAAAGAAGAGAATGAATAAACGCATGATATACCATCGAAAGTATGGGAGGGTTAACAATTAATTTCAGTTTGCGGAGCATGAAAACATCCACTCAGGAGGCGAGGAAACAATTGATGAATATGGGGGCCCCAGTCTAACGAATCACTTATGGTCAGCCCAAGGACTTATTGTAAATTTCTCTTACCGTGCCACGTTTTTGGACATCTGTGATAACAAACAATGCCACTTTACTGCTACTGCGGTCCTAACACAAAAGGCTTACATTTATTTAATGCACTATAACTACATAGATCTTATAATAATTTTTGCAAACGTTTTTGACATTGAAATGCAGGAAATGTCTCGAAAAAGTTCAACCGGCACAAAATATTATGTTAATCTCTACCAAGGTTATCCCTCACGCGCCTTGACTATGACTGTGACGAGTTTTTTTCTTTTCCGCCCTAAAGTTGTGTTTTCCTATCAGAAACACTTGATTAGGCTCTGATTACGACTTGTTATCGTTATCGTAGCGTTTAATAGGGTTGGCAATAAAAATACGCGGTTTATTTTTGTATATTTTGAGGGGGGCGGGGGGGATTTTTTAAGTAAGGTTCACGGTACTCAGTACACACGGTACAAAGTACTTACTCGTGGTCATAGTTGCAGTGCAGTTCGCACGTACGGTAATGGTATGTAACCAACATTATTCATACATATATGTACCTAAATTTCATTTTAGGGAGGGCAGTTCCTGTTATCAGTGTGTTTATTTCTTACATATAAAAACAATATCATACATATAAATAGCGTCTAGCTTTCGTTAAAATCTTGTTAGAGATTCATAAAGACAGAGTCGATATTCTACCCTAGTAAGAGATGGATCAAGTTTGTTTTACAGGTTACAAACTTGTGTCTTAAAATTCAAAAATTCACCCTGTATCCGAATATAAAGAGTTACACGATACTGAGTAGTATCCTTTTTTTGCAATTTTAATAATGTTGTTTTTTGTATTTTTGTATTAACACTATCGCCAATTTTATTTTTTAGTAATTGTTAGAGGTACGTGTATATAGCATTTTCAAGTGGCATTTTATAGCGTTTTGTAGCATCTTTTTGGTGTCTACCTTCTAAATCTTGGGTATAAACTTTTTTCATATTTTTAATTTGAAATTTTGTCATAAAAGTTGAATTAATATCCACTAAATAAATATGTGTATAAAAAAATTATAGATACTATGAAAAAATAAATAAAATAAGACTGGAAAACTAAAGTTGAAAGTGAAAAAATAGCGCTTTGTAGCTTCTATTCAAAAAACGCTATTTTCACGTATCTCTTATTATTGTGTTAAGAAAAAACGAGATTTTGTCATCCCGTAATTCTTTTTTTCTAGTTTTATTGCGTGTTTGTAAAGTCAGTAACTGAACAGTACTGGAAAGATAACGAGTTTATTAAATATATGATACAATTTTTGTAATGTCCAATTATTTGTAATTTATTACAAGTTGTGACGTGTGAAAATCATGCATTGTCATGAGCTGTACTCACGTTCTCATATTACTGGGAAGAGTCAATTTATTTTTTATTTATCGTCTGTATACTCTTTAGTTATAACAACCGATTTACAAAGGAGGGCAAGTAAATAAATATAATAGAAAAGAATAACTGTATTCAACTTGACGTGCACATGGCACATGAACATGCACGCAAAATAATGAAGTGATATAAAGCAAAGTTTGTAACAAAAATATTGTAACTACAATGCATAATAATACAACACATCTTTGATTTCATATTCTAATTGTAAATTATTAAAAATGAAGTGAAATTAATTAAAAATAGTCGAATATAAATTAGTAAAAATGAGAAAAAAATAAAAAAGTAAAAGAACTTAAAAAATAAATAAAATACGAACTGATTTTTTTAAACGAATATGAGATTAATTGCCAAACATAAGGAACAGCTCATTGTATTGTCCGAATCCAATCATCTACCAATAATGGAGTAACTATACTTATTCTGGCTATTTCAAATATTTCTAAAAGTTTGTTCCCATACGCACGCATTATGGCAAGATATTTTAAATACAACTCGGCGAGAATGTGCTAATAGGTCGGCGTCCGTTCACGTTTAGTGCTTCCAAGTCCTCTGTCTAACATGACTTGGATGATAATTACTAACTGTGCGGTGATTGCACAGGTATTACATAGAGGTCTGGTCTGTCTGGTTCTTTGCAAGATACAGCTGTCTGTCTCCACGCAGGGGCTGTTGTAGACAGGGTTGTAAAACACCGGGTTTTAATGAGTTTTAGTGGGTTTTATGTTTTGTAGTTTTTAAAAAATTCATGCTCTTATCATAGCTCTAACAGGAAGAGAAATGTTCCACAGCCTACTAGAATTTACCCACGCCAAGAAAGTCCAAGTCTGAAAGGTAGATACCAAAATTAACAAAAAATTCTAAGTTTGGTCAAGTAGTGAGATTAAATTGAAATTTCATCAAAAAGTAGGCCTTTGTGAAATGTTAAGATTGTTAATTAAACCATCATCTCTAATTTTGGAGAATATTCCTGAAAAACACAGCCCTGTTTTTTTTAAATGTTTTTTTTTCAAGTGGGTTTTATTGAATAAAACCCATTGGGTTTAACAGCTGGTCTGGAGAAAATCGTAACAACCCTGGAAGTCGGGGAATACAGGACACTGTTGTCTTAGTCATGTCGCATTGAATAGACGGGATAAGTTGGTTTAAGGGCGCGCAAACCGTTAGGGCGTTATGCGTCATTCGATCCTAGAGATAGCTGACATGTAGAGGACAGAGCCGTGCTGCAAAGATCTAGCCACAGGCAAGAGGAGGGTAACTCACGTTGACAGCCAGAGCTCGCCTCTAGTTTTAATAAATTAAATTAAGCACGGTTCATTTCAAAAATAAAATTACTTTGGCTAAAAAGCTTTTTTTACTTTCTCAATTTCTTTATTCGGGAAACTAAATTTACATCTCTCATATTCTTGAAATATTTATTCCCCCTTTTTTCTTGAGAATCTTCAAAGTCGTAAAAAATGTAACTTCCGGTCAATGTTTACTATTTTTTGATGAGCGTAGTGAGCGAAGCGAAGATTCCATTCCTCTACACTGGAGAAAAAAAAACGGAATGTTTTTTCTTTTTTGTGTGTTTGTTGACACGATTCCGGCTAAACCGATATCCAATTCCGATGAACGTTTCTGGAGGCCTTCGAAATCTCTGAACTTAGAACTGCACGTTTTTAAGCGCAATTGAAAAATTATTTTTCATGAAAATCGCAATTTTACAATTTTTTTTCGTTTTTAAAAACAATTCTTTGACTTATAACACCTACATGCTTTATCCGATTGTAATGATTTTTTCACAGAACCTTAATTTTATGAATAAATATATTCATGTGAAATTTGAGCGCAATCAAAAAATTATTTCTCATGAAAACCGCAATTTTACGCTTTTTTAGTTTTAAAAAATTTCTTCGACTTGTAACAACTCATGCTTTATCCAATTGTAACGATTTTTTGACAGAACAACAGAAAATCTGCATAACACAAATGGCAGCTCCATGCACCAATTAAGTTCATCCAACAACGCGCCTGAAAAAGCGTTTGCGAAGCTTCCTAGTTTTAAAATCACACGGGACCGTACTTGGGGAAACAATCCATCAGGATAATCTTCCAGAGTACGACAAAAAGACAAAACATATGTTATTGGTGTAACGATTTGGACGCAGTTCGAAAAGTACGAACGCACATTCGTTTAGAATCGTGACGTTGTCATGTTTATTAATTGCTGTGAGATTTCGAGCTTCCTGCAGTCGTACACAATGCTTTTAACTAAAAAAATTAATGGTGTAATTTTCATTATAGGTTTGCTCTAATCAGTCGTCATGCCACATACAACACAACTTGAAATCGCAACCTAATCGATATCACTCCTCATAGGTCTCCAGGGTTCAACAAGTAATGAATGACTGGCATTGACATTCAATAATATCCGCACAGTCACCCACTTCACAAGAGACTGAAGAAATCTAGGGCGACGGTCGTCGCCCGGCAGACAGCGACGCGATGCTTAGGCGACACCGAACTCCGGCCCTATATACACCTACAAGAGTTGGGGGGTTTTCAGCTATCTGCACACGCCGCCCCGAAAGAGTTACAATCTTGAAACTCGGTATATGACCTGGTATGTGGTCCATGACATACCAAAAAAAAAAAATCAACCCGATCCGACAACTCGTTCTGTGTTAAAAAAGGCTCTCAACATCGTCAAATTCCTTAAGGCTGGCTGGTGGCTGGTGGCTGGTGGCTGGTAGTTGGTAGTTGGGTGGGTGGGTGGGTGGGTGGGTGGGTGGGTGGCATTTCTCCGCGGAGAGTTCTTTAGCCTACAGAGAAACGGTAAATCTTAGAACTATGGAAACTTGGACCACACTTAGGTGTATTTCAGACGCAGTGCCTTTTGCTTTAAAAAACCAAAATCGGGTAACAGGGACTGGAAAAAAATCAAAATTTGGATGATAATCAAAACGCGTAATTACCAAGGCGTGGTAATTTGTACAAACTTGAAATTTAACATGCTATTAACCATTATAAATATCTTGCGTCCAAAACACAAGGGGCTAAATTTGGGATGACCATGGGCCCAAAAATGACAAAAAACATATCTGAACTTTAAGAAATGAATCATTCAAAAAAAACGCTACAACTGAGATGTTTCAAACGTGGAATACATTTTGATATCTCTCATTCTTTATCACTTTTGAATATGGAAAGCAAAATTGGTTAACGGGTACCGGAAAAAAACCAAAAAATTATCAAAAGTAGGTAATTCCGTACTCTTATGACTAATACGCTATACCGAGAAAAAACGGCACTTCATCTTAGAACTTTGAAACTTGGGCCACACTCAGATGTACCTCATATTACTAAAACAGGGCAATTGGGACCGGGAAAATCAAAATCAAAATCAAAATCAAAACGCGTAATTACTCAGGCGTAGTAATTTGTACAAGCTTGAAATTAAACATGCTCTTAACCATTATAAATATCAAGTGCTTATGCTAGTGCGTTGGTCTTGTTGTTAGCGTATCTGCTTCCAATGCAGAAGGGCCAGGGTTCGATTCCCGCTAAAGTCAGAAGTTTTTTAACTTCTGATTTGGACTTAAGTCTATCAGTTCTTGTCTTAGGAGTTTGTAAACGGTGACTTTGGAGCCGTCCTAGCAAAATCAAAAACGCGTAATTATCAGGCGTAGTAATTTGTATACAAGCTTGAAATTAAACTGCTCTTAACCATTATAAATATCTAGTGCTTATGCTAGTGCGTTGGTCTTGTTGTTAGCGTATCTGCTTCCAATGCAGAAAGGGCCAAGGTTCGATTCCCGCTCAAGTCAGAAGTTTTTTTACTTCTGATTTGGACTTAAGTCTATCAGTTCTTGTCTTAGGGAGTTTGTAAACGGTGACTTTGGAGCCGTCCTAGCAAAATCAAAACGCGTAATCACTCAGGCGTAGTAATTTGTATACAAGCTTGAAATTAAACATGCTCTTAACCATTATAAATATCTAGTGCTTATGCTAGTGCGTTGGTCTTGTTGTTAGCGTATCTGCTTCCAATGCAGAAGGGCCAGGGTTCGATTCCCGCTCAAGTCAGAAGTTTTTTAACTTCTGATTTGGACTTAAGTCTATCAGTTTTGTCTTAGGAGTTGGTAAACGGTGACTTCGGAGCCGTCTAGCAACGAAGCACATAATAAATTTCAGAGTTGTTCTGGATCGGCCTTGTTGATTCTGGCGTTGATCCGCGGATGTTCGCACTGTCCATACCACTGATTGATATATTTCCTATTAAAAATATCGATCTTTGGTTGGTTATCGCTCACTCGTCGATTGCGTCGGGGCCTGCAGGGTTGGCTTGGTCGCTTTGATTTAAAGTCCCCCACTGAAAATCAGTTATATATAACTGAGTGGGTAGACTCTAAATAAAAATTTATTTATTTATTTATTTAAGGGGTATCTTTGGGGGGACCGTGGGCCCAAAAATGTAAAAAAAACAACTTTGAACTTAACAAATTTAATCATTCAAAGTCCATCATTCACACCTTGATAGCGAACGAACAACAAAAAGATGTGATATCCCCCCAAAATACAAAAATTTGTAAAAAAAGCGGGAGCCAAGCTCTCCTTCAAAAGTCTTCGGCTGTGAATGCTGTGAGATATAGAAGTTGAGCCAAGCTTTTTATTCTTTCTCCCTAGTTTCGCTTTGAAAATATGTAAGATCATTTCGCCTGTTGACGAGCGCCAAGCCAACGATTTTTGTGGTAAAAAAGTAAAATTTTTAAACTCGAAATCATAAAAAATGACTTGGCCATTGAATTTGGTTCATGGCCAAGAATTTTTTTTTTGATTTCGAGTTTAAAAATTTTACTTTTTTTTCCCCAAAAATCGTTGGCTTGGCGCTCGTCAACAGCGAAATGATCTTACATATTTCAAAGCGAAACTAGGGAGAAAGAATAAAAGCTTGGCTCAACTTCTATATCTCACAGCATTCACAGCCGAAGACTTTTGAAGGAGAGCTTGGCTGCCGTCTTTTTACAAATTTTTGTATTTTGGGGGGATATCTTCTTCAACTACTCGCTTTAGTTATGACATCGTATCGTTATCATGCCACATTATAATATTATTCTAATAGAAACATGTCTTAATCACGTAGTCAATAAGGTGATCTGTTATGTGAAGATTGCAAGCAAGTGGGTGGGAAAACACGTCTTGATATTGCAGATTCAACTCAGAGATTAGGTGGCTGACTGAGAGTTAGCTCGTGGCTTTGATTACTAAGACCGTGACTGAGGATTGTACGCGAGTACCTTGACTGAGGAATAGTTCGTGATGAGTTTGATTCAGGATCAAAGGGAACCCTTCTATTTGGATTGTCCCCGCCATTTAGTTTTTTATCTTTAGTTTTTATCTTTTAGACTTTATTTGTGATTTTTATACTTTTTTCCAATTTTATATTCTAAACAAAATGTTAATGAATATTTGTTATTTCAAGTAAAATGTTGTTTGGGAAAGTCTAAAATGCGAATATTTTACATACGCTAAACCCTAATAATGATGAAAAAAGGTAAATCATAAAAAATAGGCTTAGGTACAGCAATAGATAAACAAGTGCCTTAGCTAAAACTTCTCTCCATTTACTGATAAGGTCGTGAATTTTGATGTAGGTCTACAGTATTATAATATTATCTTGTCAGACCAGTTAGATTTGTAGTAAATTTACCCCCCACCCCCTCCCCCCTACACACCAAACTGCATCCCTTTGTGAAATTCTCATCGATATTCTTATCTCCAAGCCCATAAACAATCCAAATGAATATTTTCGGCAAGTACAAAAGTGGAATGGCCCCTCTCCCCAAAATGATATATTATTTTATATTGCACTCGTGGGACCCAAGTCCTGTTGTCAATACAAAATAATTAATGGGGCGTCAGGTAAATTTATAACTGCGCTGACAAGTTTGAGTATCTAATGATGGTTCTGGTAACAGAACAGAATGTAATGAATGTAATGATTGTGATGATTTTTATTATTTCTATTTGTGTATTTTTCAAATACAGTGGTTTTTTATTATTGGTGAATGGGAGAGAGACGTGTGGTGTTCCGGGATGAGAGACGTGTGGTGTTCCGGGTGAGAGACGTGTGGTGTTCCGGAGAGAGACGTGTGGTGTTCCGGGAGAGAGACGTGTGGTGTTCCGGGAGAGAGACGTGTGGTGTTCCGGATGAGAGTGTGTACTACGTACTAGAGAATATAAACAAGTGTAAATCATAGTTAGAGGTACGTGAAAATAGCGTTTTGTGAATAGATGCTACAAAGCGATAGTTTTTCACTTAAAACTAAGGGTTTTCAAGTCCTATTTTATATTATTTCCCATAGAATCTGTTATCGGTTGATACACATCTTTATTCAGTTGATATTCATTCAACCTTGATGAAAAAAATTCAAAATAAAAATCTAAAAGAAGTTCATACACAAGGTTTTGAAATTATCCAAAAAATAGATGCTAACAAATGCTATATAAATGACACTTGAAAATGCTATATACACGCACCTCTTATCATATTCTTCGCATAAACTGAACACAAAGATATGGTTTTCTTTAGGGTTTGTAAAAGGTTCAGAGGTAAATTTTTAATGACGTAAAGATTTGGACTACACAACGTGAGTGCCCTGGTGTAGTTTGCTGGGGAACAATATTCCTGTCATAGTGTAAACACCCTGGCCACGAGACGACACAGTATTGCTCGGACTAGGCCGCATTTGCCAACCGATTTGTGTTTACCTTTCTAAAAATATAAACACGTCACAATATATTTGCAGGCACAATTGTTGCGAGAATAGATTTGGCAACGTTGTTTATTATGTTACGTAAATAAATAAGTTAATTTAAACTAGGAAAACGCTACAGTCCCGCCGCGTTGATGGATGAGCTTCCTTAAAGTTTTAAGTTTGCGTGGGATATCTTTACTTTTGCAAGTGCTTTGTTTTTCTGCCGACGCATTGTAGGTGATTGTTGTCAAGTTTCTATTGTTTCTTGTTAATTTGTTATTATTTAACGTAAAAATCTTACATTAAAAGCTATATTTCTATGGATTCTGGCTAACTTTTTCAACATTTTCTTTCAAAAGGTACTACATCACCATAACCATAATGTCCATGTATAATATGAACGTTGTAGCCCCACCCGTTTGGTCAGAATTGGCCCAAATGGCACGAAAATATCGCACAAAAAGTCAAAAAACGTATATTAAAAGCTTTATTTCTATAGATTCTGGCTAACCTTTTCAACTTTTTCTTTCAGAAAGCAATACATCACCATTACCTTAATGTCCATGTGAAATATGAACGTTGTAGCCCCACCCGTTTGGTCAGATTTGGCCCAAATGGCACGAAAATATCGCACTAAAAATCGAAAAAAATCGTAAAAGTACGATATTCATGAGAAATATTTCTTCGATTGTACCCAAAAACGTGGCAAGTCTAAGTTCAGAGAAAACGAAGGTCGTGTCAAATTTTCATCAAGATCGCATATGCCGTTTGCCCGGTAGAGAGCGAACAAACAGACGGAAAAACAAACAAACAAAAAAACAAACAAAAAAAAAACAAAAAAACAACCGAGCTAAATTTTTTGGGGGGTCGGTGAAATTGAAGTCTTCGCTTCGCTCATCCAATGATGAATTTTTTTCGTAAGAGAAAAGAATTCTCACTATTATCGCTGAATTTCCAAAAAAAGCAAGATGAAATTAAAAGTTTGACCCTTACAAGAACAAGAATTCCTCTAAATCATAGTAGGCCTACAGGTAACAAGATTTGAATCACATTACGATTCATCGTTTTTAGCAACAATCGGTGACATTTGTTTTGAAAAAGTTTTTTTTGATGGACTCATATTTTTTTCTTACTATGCTGGTCAAAAAACGATTTATCCCATCATTAATCCGCCTTTTTATGTTGAGTAATAAGGCATCTAATTTTTTTAAAGGCAGAGTTACTCATTTTGTAATTTTCCTCTTTTTGTGTGAACTAACTAAACATTGGAAAAACATATTAATTGATCTCCTGGTAAAAGTATTGCAAATCAGCACAGTCATGGTAAGCCCCTATGTGTATCTCAACCGGCCGGCTAAATGCACGTGGTCACCAGCTGATCTGATGACTGGAGAGAGAGTAGGCCTGCTAGTGGGTCACAGTTTAGTCACAAACTAAAGACCAGACGCGGCCTGTTTCTTCAACGTAGAAGATCTGGTTTCGACCCCCGGGAGGTCGTATTTTCATGAAACACTCTTCAAACTGAAGATGGAAACTAAATGATCGACGTCCACAAATTAAAAGATTTCACTTTCTCGACTGTTTCATATCATCACGCACACTTTCATAAATTGTCAGATTCGAACTTGCTCGACAAACTCGACACATTGAGGCGCACATAAATAAATAGAGAAGGCTGAAATTATATGTTACACAAAATAATTCCCATACGACAGTAAGTATACCTAATACTATACATGCCTATTTATAATAAAATAAAATAATAAATAATAATAGTAAAGAAATTAATAAAATATTTTTAATATTAATAATAAAATAGTTTGTTTGCTTATAATAGATTCATTTTATGCATGCAAATAAAACACCGATGCAAATTGCAAACATATAGGCCTATGATTTAGAGAATATGTATTCGACACAAAAATCATCACGGATTTTTGTGTTCTGGCAGAACGAATTTTTGGGTCAAGGTTTTTTGTTCTATTTTAAAGAATTTATAGACCTCGTTGAAAGTTGACAGGTAAGAGACTAGTGTACTTTGATCATTTTAAGGTATAGTTTGCAATATCAAAAAAGCTGCCAGCAATCGACAGATTTATTGGGTACCCAACACAACTCAGTATTATAGGCTATTATTGTTGTACTTTCTAAGCTTTTAACTGAAATCCCTTCTTCAAGTAACATATTTTTTTAAACATGATTGCAGTTTCAAACATCGAAAGAAATCACGATCAATGTACGTTTACGTATATTATTCCTTCATAAAAATTATCATTCGAATTAATAAATATTTGTAATCAGTACTTTCAAAAGGCGAAACTATAAAAGAAATCAAAAAAAACCTAACATTTTGTAGTAACCTATTTTATTTACAACTATATTTTAATTAAAAAAATGTTCACGAAGTTTTATCCTGAGACGATTGTTGACAGTGACAGATCAACTTGACTTGTTGTCATATCCAAAAGTCAATATAGAAGTTTATTGAGTGTTGTAATAGTTATTGTCCTACCTTGTTTCTTGCCCCCATGTAATACTGATCCAGGTTTATTCGCGACTTTGCGAACACTCGCGCTATGATAATACTGCGATCTGTCACGGTGGACAATTCCGCGTGTTGTGATGTGGAGAGAGAGCGCGCCTCGTGGCTCAGTCCCCTCCCCTCCACCCCCCCTCCTGTTATCTCGTGCGAGGAGGAGGATGAGCTGGCTGGGTGTCCGTGCAGGTGTGAGGTGCAAGGTCACCTGCCGAGTCACCCACTCCACTCCATTCTTTCTCACACTTGAGAACTCTTGCACTCACTCACACACACTTCAGACACACTTCAGTACCTCATCATTCACCCACTCACACTTTAGAACTCTTTCACTCACCCATTTATACTTTAGAACTCTTTCACTCACCCACTCACACTTTAGAACTCTTTTACTCACCCATTTACACTTAAGAACTCTTTCCCTCACTCATCATTCACCCACTCACACACCGATTGCGTCGGGGCCTGCAGGGTTGGCTTGGTCGCTTTGATTTAAAGTCCCCCACTGAAAATCAGTTATATAACTGAATGGGTAGACTCTAAATAAAATTTATTTATTTATTTATTTATTTTATTTATTTAAGAACTCTTTCACTCACTCATCATTCACCCACTCACACTTTTGAACTCTTTGCACTTACTCATCATTCACCTCTCACACTTTAGAACTCTTTCACTCACTCTTCATTCACTCACTCACACTCAGTCAATCATTCACTCGCTCACACTTTACCACTTTTTCACTCACTCTTCATTCACTCACTCACTCACACTCAGTCAATCAGTGGCGTGGCGAACTTCTAAGAGTGATCGGTGCCTACAATATTTTAACTACACCCACCCCCTACTTTCGTGGGCAACAAGGGGGTCTGGGGGCGTGCCCCCAGTTTAGCCCCGCAGGGAATTTTTTCAATTTTGATGATCCTAGAATGAATTTGGTGCGTTTTACCAGCAATTAATATGATTTTATAGATGTTGATAGCCTCATTTTTATGTAATGAAATTTTAATGAAATGGCTGAATTTTTTTTTCTGTTGAATTCATAAATTTATCATTTTTTTAGTCTTCCACAGTTTAGCCCCGCAGGGAATTTTTTCAATTTTGGTCATCCTAGAATGGATTTGGTGCGTTTTACCAGCAATTAATATGATTTTATAGATGTTGATAGCCTCATTTTTATGTAATGCAGTTTTAATGAAATCGCTGAAAATATATATATTTTTTTTGAACTCATAAAGCCAAACGGTTTGTTATTCTTTTTTGTCTACCCCAGATTAGCCCCGCAGGGAATATTTTTAATTTTGGTGATCCTAGAATGGATTTGGTGCTTTTTACCGGCAATTGATATAATTTTATTAGACGAGTAAGCAAAGCGAATGAGGATTACTATTCAAGATAAACGGCGCTTATTCTGTGACTGTGCGTGTGTGTGCTAGTGTGAACTATAAAAATCAGCCGAATCGCTGAACAGATTGCGCTTATGTTTTAATTGTTGAACTCATTAAGCCAACGGTGTGTTATTCCTCTTCGCCTCCTCGTAGCGGCAAAGCCCCAGAATTTGGAAAAAAATACACATTCAGAAAGTAATCATTGAAGAATTTAGTACCTACAAGAGGAATCCGGGGGCCTTCCCATTTGAAAAGAATTTGTATGTCCTAAATCGTTAGATAATCTGTGCATTTTGGAAATAAATTTGGTTATTTTGTTCGTTTTCTCCATTTATTGGCAGAGCCATTATTTGGGATTTAGGAAAACTACTGAAACGCATAATAATGAAAACTAGGGGCTCCGTGGGCTTGCCCCCGGAAAAATGATTATTTAAGGTTATTTGGTACAAATCTGTGAGTTTTGAAGAAACACACTTTGTTTGCAATATTTGAAGAGAAAAGATACGATTTTATTCTTTACGGGTAAACTTACTGTCTCGATTTCATTGAAATCAATGCATTTTTATCTAGAATTGTACTGGAAATACTTCAATTCAAATAGTCCAAGAATGTTTTTCTTATTGCATTCACGACGTAGATAATCCTGCATCGTTTCATAAGACGGTATTTAAAAATTAAAACAGAAAACTCGAAAATGTTAGACTTCCTCCATGCCACCAGTTGTATTTAATTTATAAATTCCTCAAATCAATCCATTCAATCAAATGAAATAAGTTATAGTATAACGAACGTGTCTACTCATTTAGCAGAATTGTTGAATTGCTACCTGTTATTAGTTGAGTTAAGAACTACTGGATGAATATCCATCATGCATGTTGTCTGCACTTTTACTAAAAAATCATAATTCATGACAAAACTTTTACAACAGTCCAGTAACACTCTAAGGTAAGTAAAGAGCTGTAGCCATACATTCAGTAGGTGTGATGTGTAACGATTAAAATAGTCATATAAAGTATATTAAAATATATGTTTTATTAAAAAGTAAGGGTGTGGGTGGGTCTCTGGGGGACCACCCACCCACCCCTTTTGGTATCGGTTGCCTGGGCTCCGATTTGGTATGTTCGCCACGCCACTGCAGTCTCAGTCAATCATTCACTCTCTCACACTTTAGAACTCTTTCACTCTCTCTTCATTCACTCACTCACACTCAGTCATTTACTCACTCTTTATTTTCACTCTGCATTCACACATTTACTTACAATTATTTACTCACTAACAATTACACAATCACAAAATCACACACTGAAATTCTTGCTCTTATTCTTTCACTCAA